>NW_020869617.1:95663-100663 GCF_003789085.1 Penaeus vannamei | reverse complement strand
GTAGAAGGGAGTAGAGAATAGTACTTGTATTTTGATTACTTTTGCTGAATAGGTCAATTAGTTATCTAGATGCATTATTTTATTATTTTTTAAATTATTATTATTATTTTTTTTTTAATATAGTGAAGGATAAATCAGTTAAAGGTTGTTTTTAGGTTTCATGATGTCATAGAGCATTCATAAGGAAATGGTTAAAAATTACATTATGGTTGAGGAATATGGTAGACATATATTTTTGCCTTTGTCTTTTTTTGTCTTACTGTCTGGTATTGTATGATATTTCACATATTCAGCCAGTTGCATATTGTTCTTTATGTTTTTGTTCTTATTAGCACTATTATTGTTGATATGATTATTTTTGTTTGTGCTATGATTATTTTGTTTTTGTACTTTTTATAATTTGTTTTATGATTATAATGGTTATAATTAAAATTGTTGTTATTGTTATTATTAGTGTTCTCATCATTGTTGTTATTCTTTGTATTATTATTATTTTTTTTTTCACAATTTTTCATCATCATCAATAGTGTTAGTATTAGTATTGTCTTTGTTATTATTATTATTATTATTATTATTATTATTATTAATATTATTATTATTATTATTGTTATTATTATTATTATTATTATTTTATTATATTATCATTATCATTATCATTATCACCAAATTTAGTATTGGTATTATTATGTTTTTTAGATATTGTTAATGTTTTTTTTCTTTCTTTCTATCTTTCTTTCTTTTTATTGTTGTTAGTATTATTGTCATTGTTATTATTGTTGTTTTTATTTTTATTTATTTTTTCCTTCACAATTCCTACTACTCATATTAATATTGTTATTATCATGATCATAATTATATTCATTATTATTCTTTGATGTTGATAATTGATTATTGAATGATTTTCAGTATGGTGAACCTCAGTGTATCTACTCATATCTTGCTCTGGTCCCTGGTTTACCTTCCATATTGCTTACATACCAAAAAAAGACTTAAAATCGTAAACAACATGAAACGCGATAGAGTAAAGCTTTTATTTATTTATTTATTTATTTATTTATTTATTTATTTATTCAGTTCCACACAAAAAAGGAGAATACTAAAGTCAAAATGTGGAAGAAAGTTTATTTTTCCATTACTGCTATAAAAATGTCTCAAACCTGGTGTTTATCCTAGGTCTCATATGAAGTTTTTAATTTTTTCAATACTTTTTATTTTACAGTTTGTATTTTGTAGAAATTCATACAACTGCTCATTTTAAACACTTGGGATTGTTGCTTTATATATATAGAAAAGTAAACCGTTAAGAAAGAAATTTAGATTATGCTGCACAGGTTCTATTTGCACCTATATAATGATACCTTGCTCAATGTAAGAGAATAACCAGGGTCTGGATCAGTTAAATATGGTACCAGAGCTGGATAAGAGTAGTGAAATTGGAACCAGAGGCAGCTAGAGAATTATAAAGTTTATGAAGTTAATGAGATTCCCCCTTATCATTGCTATAGACTATCCTAGTTTTTAATGTATAGATATATTAACAGACTCTGGTTTTTGGCTAGGCAGAGTGCAGATAACAGGTTTTGTGAAATCATATAATTATACAGATGTACATTTCATGTTCACTAAATGTGAATAGGAAGACAGCTTCACAGTTCCTGCTACCTCAGTCATGTGGTACATGTATTTGTGCCGTTGTGCAGATTTTAAAAGTATTTGTTTATTTTTTATTGTCCTTAATGTCTCTAACTTTTTTTTGCAACCCTTGGATTTTCTCTGAAAACACCATAAAACACTCATATTTACACTTTGTGAATTTCCTGGGTATTGTTTGTTGTGCAATTAACATGTTTGATTATCACAGCTGCACCATATTAAAAGTATTTACACAATGCTTGGAGTTACTCATTGCTTTCTGTGTGATTTTTCTTTTGACCATAAGATCACAGACCAACATATATGTCTGTGTTAGTATATGTTCAAGACATTTTTATTTAGGTGTGTATATATAATGAAAAGGATTTTTAACCTTTGCATTAAGGTTTATGACATAAGTAATCTATTATTGGTATTATACTTGATAAGATAAATATCAGGTAAGTCTTTGTAAAAGCAAAGTTTGTGGTTTGTCTAAGAGCTTCTCTATCCCCAATTTAAAAATAAACCAAGATTGGCTGTATTTGTTTGTGCATGGTGTACATTTCTGATGCTATATGAAAGAATGTTACTTCTAATATATTTGCTGATTTTCATTGAAATGTGATGAGTATCAATATTATAGCAGTTATACCAGTTGACTTTAAATTGCAAGAAGTGGTAAAAGTTTGTACAACTTTTAACAAAGAAAATAGAGTGCTTATTTTTTGCATATTTCCAAATTCTAAAGCCAAGTTAGACTCTTGAAACTGGTTTTAATGACATCTTGTCACAGCCACGAGAACTTAGAAGAATTATGAAACAGGCCCCTAAGAAAAATGAAGAAAAGGATTTGGTGAGAGACTATTAGTGATGGAAAATTTGTTCATGAAACTTCTTGAAGATAGATGTGAAGGCTAAGCAGATAATGAAAATTATGGAGCTTACATAGAGAGGCCCAGAAATTCTAGAATTGGTGATAGTGAAAACCTTTTCTTGTCATGGAACATAGACAAAGCAGTAGAGAAAAGCATTGTAACCCCATCAGATTCCAGTTACCTCATGAATTTTTTTATTATTCAGATTCTGATAATGATACCCAATCCAGAACTGCTCTGATTTCTGCTGCTTCATATATAGTGCATTTGCTCACTTCAACTCTACCTTTTCCTCTTTTCTCTCATATGTCAAGGGTTTCCAAATGCAGTGTGCTAAAGTATAATGGTTATTGATCAAAACTTTAAAGGGCTAGATTGAAGGGGTTAGCAGAGATCTGTGACATGCTAATGAAAACCAGCACAACTGCTAAACACAAAAGTGAAAATGGCAGCTGAGTATGACTCCCATAATGGAACTTGATACAAAAGTATACTTGGATTTCTTTCTTTTGGTACCATATTAGTTTTTTTCCAAGTATTATAATCCAGTCTTTTTTATTGTTTTTATTATTTATTATTATTAGTGACTACTAATTTTTTCATTGCAGTTTATATGTTACTAGTCCATGAAATATCAGAAATTTAAAAAGTGGCAACCAGCTGTGGGCTACAGTCCTCTGATTCATCAAGTTGCTTTAAGAAAAGAAATAATGATTTGCTGTTCAACAAAGCCTATTTTATAAAAAGTAATGAACTCGTAAGATCCTGATATGTCATGGCAATCACATAGCCCAAAATCCGGGCATGAGGCTTACAAAAGTGGCTGCTCTGATAAGTGCACAGCTTGTAGGCCGGATGATAAGACTCCATGCCTCTCCATTTACTATGTTAATTTCTCTTTTCATGCATAAGCATTTTTAGATTTTGGAAATGATGCCCTCCAGGGAGCTGGTGCTCTTCCAGTCATGGCTCACAGACACGAATTCACACTCATTTATAGATGAAAATAATGCAAAAGCCCATTTCTAAACACCAAATGATCTAGTTACTTGTGCACACTTGGCAAGTCCTTTCCGTCACCCTAGCCCACACCCCAGCCCACACTCAAAATTTTCCCATGATGGCTTGTTCACGTCACCTGTGCCTTAAACCAGATTTTTTCATTATGTGAGGATTGTAGGGTTAAGCACAAGTATTAAGAGTTAGATGATTTAAAAATGATTTGGTGAATTGGAGGACTTGAGGGGTTGGGGTTGAGTTGCTAGTTTTCTATCTTAACCCATTGGTCGCGGTATTATGCAATATGGCGCGTAATCCCCTAATTTTCATTATTTTCAACTCGGGTGGCGTATGGGACCACACTTGAGTGTGCACGCGCGCAGTGGTGCTGCCTTCCCTCTTTCGCGCAAATATTTTGTTTACTTATATCTGCGAAAAAATATGTATGCAAAAATTTGCAAAAACCCTTGCAAATACATGCAAACATATGTAAATGTGCTCAGAAAGAGTGGCGGGTGTGGTTTTAGCACGCGCAATAGGCGAACAACTCATTTGGCGGTAAACAGCCCATCGCACACACGGGCCCGGGGGTGGTGGGCCTGGGCCCTGTAAGGCCACAAGGGGAATGCTGGCTTGGCGGCTGATATTCCCGGGCCCACTCAGCTCCCATGCCGCGAGGCCGCCCGCTGCTCAAAGGGGATCAGCTTTTAATTGCACGGTGCATCATATGATGCCATCCGCAGCCAGTGGGTTAAGATGGGATGTACTATAGTTTATTCTCATGATTTCTGTCCTTTTTAGATTTTGCTATTCATTATTTCTTCTTGTTCTCATGTCACAAGGGAACAAGTATAGGTCCTGCATTATCTTGGCTGCTCATCAGTCACTTGAGACTCATAGAGTGTATTTCTTGAATTTAGGAGGGGCCATTAAATGACAGAGAAATTATACAAATCAACTGTTTGATACAAGTATCATAATAGACAGGGAACAGATTTTATCCATTGATGCTAGGCCAAGAGTATGCTGCCCAGTGCTCCTACTTGGGAATCTTGGGAGCAGTCCACAAGATGTTTACTGTACATCTCAAGCAGTTTCAGTGTGCTCAAGCCAAAGCAAAATCATGAAGCCTAAATATTTTTTTGGTTGAGGAATATGGTAGACGTACACATTGGCATTAGGTTACTCAGATAAGGGATGATGAAAAGATCAAAATATAAGAAAAGGTCACAGCTTGCATATGAACCATGAACCCAAATCCAGGCATTAGGTTTATGCGAGTCATTTGTAATGTTATTAGCTCTCATTCTGTATATGTATTTTTTTGCTGTATTACTTTCGAAGGTCTATAATTGTCATTTGTTTTGCTGAATCAATACCATATTCTACAACTATGTGCAATGAGAATAACAAAAAGTTACATGTTCACTGTTGTTTTTTCTTCTTTTTTTGTTAATTTTCCATAAAATTGCACTCCCTGTCAAGGTGGGT
>NW_020869617.1:78163-88163 GCF_003789085.1 Penaeus vannamei | reverse complement strand
ATAATTTTTCCTCTGTAAGCATAGAATGGATCCATATATTAGTAGCTAGTCTAAAGCCACCTGTCCAGGAACTATATCATTATGTGTTTGAGTAAAGAAAAGTTATTTTAGAAAATGATTATTTATTATCATAGATTTGTTTGCACGCATGTGTGTGCGCGCGTGTGTGTGTGCGTGCGCATGTGTGTGTGCACGTATATGTGCCTCTGTGTGTGTGTGTGTGTGTGTGTGTGTGTGTGTGTGTGTGTGTGTGCGTGCGTGCGTGTGCGTGCGTGTGCGTGCGTGCGTGCGTGCGTGCGTGCGTGTGTGTGTGTGTGTGTGTGCGTGCGTGTGTGTGCGTATGTGCATGTGTGTGTGTGTGTGTGTGTGTGTGCGTATGTGTGTGTGTGCGAGTGTGTGTGTGTGCGTGTGTGTGTGTGTGCGTGTGTGTGTGTGTGTGTGTGTGTGTGTGTGGTGCATCATATATGACACACATACACACACACACATTCACACAGATGCATGGAAATCAGCATCACTTAACAAAATAATGCTACATCAGTACTCTTAACATAGTTTCAGGTAAGTGCACTTTTTGGTATAGAATTCAATACTGTTTTGATTTTATGAAGTTGAATAGGATAATGATTTTGCTGTAGATATTTTAGATCGTAATTTTATTGGTAACAGCTATTAGTGTTAATTTTGCTTTATCACTCTTGTAACTTTTAATTGTTGTTATGATTGTTTTTAGTATTTTTGTAGATTATCGTATCATTTACTTATCATCCTCATTATTAGTTACTGGATTTATCTGTTAGTATAATTTATTGCCTTCGTGATTTGAATGATAATGGTGATCTTGATACAAATATTGTTTCCCTACTGATTTTGTAATTACTTCCACTTCTATTACTCATCTCTATTATAGGTTTAAGTTTTGATTTTGTTATATTAAGATCATGAAAAAATGTGATATTTTTGTGATTGATCTGAACTGTTCATACTGCATAATAATCATTGTATGGAAGAAAAGATCTAATGAACACAGTCTGTCATCATTACTCGCCTAACGAGTTTTCAAGAAGAAAAGGATTGTTTCACTGTCAAATATATTAACAATGTAAAGGGAATAAACGGGAAAAAAATGATGAAAAGCCAGTTTCTGTTTCGTTAATATCTCTTATAATATAACTGTGTGTGTGTGTGTGTGTGTGTGTGTGTGTGTGTGTGTGTGTGTGTGTGTGTGTGTGTGTGTGTGTGTGTGTGTGTGTGTGTGTGTGTGTGTGAGAGAGAGAGAGAGAGAGAGAGAGAGAGAGAGAGAGAGAGAGAGAGAGAGAGAGAGAGAGAGAGAGAGAGAGAGAGAGAGAGAGAGAGAGAGAGAGAGAGAGAGAGAGAGAGGAGGGGTGATAAAAATCTGTGTTATTGAATGCCATCCATTAAAGGTATGTGTCAATGAATTTGTGCATGGGCTTGGATTTATTTTGTTTGGAATTTCTTAAACCAAAATTTATCTCATTATCTTTCTCCTAAAAGCTTATTTACCTGAGTGTGAATTTTCAATCTTGTGTTTGATCAATGCATGTTATTTACATTTTGAAGAAATACATGTATTATATGACAGGAGTTGGTATGGCAGGAACTGATTCATGAACTTACTTGATGAGAGAGTCTCATTCTGTGCTTGTTCTCCACAGTACCTAGTGTATGATACGCAGATGGTGGTTGGTGGCCGAAAGCACCAGATTTCACCCGAAGAGCATATCTATGGTGCGCTGACACTCTACCTCGACATTGTTTACATCTTCATCAGTCTGCTTTCACTATTTGGAAACAAGAATTAAGCTGTCCAGTACTGTCCCTGAAACATGCTACGTTACTATGGAGATGATCCCATTATAGTGCAGATGAAACTTTGTAGAGTCAAAGTTGATATTTTCATCCAGGCATTTTTTGCCAAATCTTTCATTTATCCTGCTGAAGAAATAGAAATAACCATCTCTTCTACCTATATTGCCAATTTTATGAAGAAGCAAATGAGGTTGTAAGTCTTTTTACCTGATGCATTGATGTAAGGTGAAACTTTGCCGATAAACACATTCTACTTGGGTTCCGTTGGGTTAAGGGGAAGAGGAAGAAAATACCTCCCATGTAAATACTTTTGTATTCAATGATTCTAGAAATCTAATGTTCACAGATATACTTTCAAATTTTTTCTTTCCTTAAGAGAAAATCTCATTTCGTATTTCATACACATCTGTTACTAGAGTAATATTGATGGAAAAGGTTGGCCATTTACATTTTGAGACTCAGATATGCCTATTCTTTAACTATTGACTGCGTAGTTTACATGAAAATAGTAAACATTATAATGCTTAATCCCTGTAACTGACTACTTATTTTTTGTATTTGTTTGAAAACAATCTTATGAAGGCATAGTTCTTGAAAACTAACAGTGAACACACACTTACACCACGAAGGAACACACACACACACACACACACACACACACACACACACAACACACACACACACACACACACACACACACACACACACACGCACACACACACACACACACACACACGCACACACACACACACACACACACACACACACACACACACACACACACACGTACACACACACACACGTACACACACACACACACACACACACACACACACACACACACACACACACACACACACACACAACACACACACACACACACACACACACACACACACACACACACACAACACACACACACACACACAACCCCCCCACACACCACCCCCCCCCACACACACACACAACCCCCCCCCACACACCACACAACACACACACACACACACAACCCCCACACACACACCATGAACAAACACACACAGACCACGAGCGAGCACACAAACGAGCACACGCACACCAGGAACGAGCACGCACACACCAGGAACGAGCACACACAGGCCACAAACATGTGCCTGCACACCACACTCCACAAACACACACTCCATGCACAAACACACACACACACTCCACGCACAAAACACACACAACGCACACACACATACTACACTCCACGCACAAACACACACACCACGCACAAACACACACACACACTCCACGCACAAACACACACACACTCCACGCACAAACACACACACTCCACGCACACACACACACACTCCACGCACAACACACACACACACTCCACGCACACACACACACACACACACACACACACACACACACACACACACACACACACACACACACACACACACACACACACACACACACACACACACACACACTCCATGCACAAACACAAACAAACAAACAGAAGAATCCTAAAAGATGGGCATGAGGAATTGCAGAGCTCTTCTATTTGATGCTTAGGGTATATTGATGTTGTATTCATGTGTATCCTTCTCTGTGTATCTTATTTATAGGGTTGAGATCACAAGTCATTCGTATTTGAATTGAGTGAAGTCTTGAAGTTGTATAGTTAATTGTGATTATCATTAAATTGTGTCATATATAGGTTTCTAATTTAGGGTGAATTTTAACACAGCCATTTAGAAATACTGCCTACCAATCTTAATGTTTGTAAGTTTAAATTTTGTCAGATTCTTTCAAATCCTCATATCTTCATTCACCATAAGTACATACAGAAACTTGAGCTTTATTAACTTTATATAGGCCTGCAATGCTACAATATTCAGTGCAAAATAAAATGGTACAGTGTATTAACCTACCTGGAATCCTGTCAAGACAAGGACCTATAGTACATATTTAACACATGGTGGAAGTATACTTTTCCTTTGATGCTCATATTCCATTGGGACTTGGGCCATTGCTTATGAGAGAGAGTGGTCACCATAGGTCAGAGATTACTAGTGTGCATAATCTCTAGATGTTGGCTACTGGAACGATGTACAGTTGTGGAGAGTTTAGTGGATCTTTAGGATTCAAAAAGAAACAGACTTGTAGATGGACTCTTCTTTAGCATGGTGAGACAATAGTTGACGATAGACTTCACACTTACAGAGTACCATATAGTTACTAAGGCCTTAATGTATTTAAGAAGTGAAAGTTGTAATCACATTCATCTCTTGCGGTGAAGTAGATTAATGCATGTAACAATTCTGAAAGGAAATGAAAAGTGATCCACCATATTCTTTAATAATATTTTTATCACTTTCTCTCTACAAAGGAAAGGCATTTGAAAGTGCTTCAGAAGGAGCATTAGTGCTATAACCTGCTGAAGTATAGACAACAAAGATTGAAATTGTACTTTATATATATATATAAATTGTGAAAGTCTAGAGGTTGTATTGTATTTATGTATACTTGCAGAAGTTTATGTATTATTACTCCAGTCTTAATAGTTTAGTACGAAGCAATTATATATGTAAAGCAGATTATCTACTTTATTCATAGTCAGCCTTAAAAATATTGTCTTGGCATTTTTCATTGTATTTTCCTAACAAAAAACATTAGATATGTATAATAGAACATAAGGGTACAAGTTTTAATGAAGCAGTCCTTAAGGTCATTCAGAAGTCAGTTACTTGTGTAATTTGATTTTTAATGCTTATGAAATTATGGATGTTTCAAGGTAAAAAGTCCAGTAGACCCCAGTCTTTGCATAGGAGCCAGGCTTTCTTCTTGCTTTCTGAACGTCTCGGCAGTTTATTTTCCAGTTCTTTCCCCAATGTTCCTAGACTGAAAAGCAACTGCTTGATAGTCTTTATCACAGAAAGAACATTATTGATTTAGCTAATTTATTTTTTCACCATCTTAATCCACTGCCTCTATAAAATACATTCTGAGAAATATCCAAGTAGTGCCTTTTCCAGAATTTGGTTAGCTGATCACAGGAAACCATGGGATGTAGGTATTACGCAAGTAAATGAGTTTGTCTGGCCGAGGAGGAGTGCTCAAAATATTTTTTGAGGAATATAAAGGAAATATAATGATTAGAAAGCAGTTTCTCATGGTGCCAGTGTTTTAAGAAATTGGGTACAACTGCAAAGATTAATTGACCAAAAAATATGTGCTAAAACATTCTCATAGGTTGCAAATAATGTATTTTGATTATTTTGACTGACTATGATGTGTACATTTGTTTTGATTTTATTTTCATTTTCATTTATGTCTGTATCCTTATATTTTTTCCTTTTTTTTTTCTTTATCTTTTACATTTAGACACGGCATTATACAGATGAGAATTGCATGCATGTAATAGTTAAGGCATGGCTATGTACCTATGATCAGTGTATGTGATAATCGATAATACAAGTATTTAAACCAGACTGAGATTCATTTACACCCCCAAAGGAAAGTGTGAGCAGTATGAACTAGTAATTTTGTTGGATACTTGCAACTATACACAAACACACACACACACACACACATTCACACTCACACTCACACTCAGTCACTCTTACTTTTGCTTGATATTCCCCCTATCCTTCTTCCTCCCACTCGCTCTCAATCTTTCCCTATTATCCTTACCGCTCCTGCCTGGATGCTCACATGACTCTCTTTTATCACAAGTGTCCTCTGGTTCATCTTCCTCCAGATTTGCCTCCTCGGACTTCATCTCCTCCTGTTCTCTTGTCTCATTCCCCAAATTATTCTACTTCTCTCACGCCCATTTCTACCCTTATTATCTGCTGATTGCTCTGTAATGGCTTTTTGCAGTGTTCCTCATACAATGCTTCTCCTTCCTCAGACATAGATACTATCCATTTGATCAAATCACCCTTTACCCTAATGCTTGGGTGACCCTAATGGTGCATTCTCCCTTTACCCTAAGCCCCCTTCTCCCTTTTGCCAATCCCCACCTTACTCAAAGTGCACCCCCACTTTCCCCTCTTCACTACCATACTATCCCATAACGCTCTTGATATTAATGTATTTGGGCTAATCATTAACCCATTTTACCCTTTTCATCTCAGTACTTTAGTGCATTATGACCTTTGATGTCTGGCACATTTATTTGTTTTAACCATTAACCCTACCTTCGCACACACAACTTCTACGTGATACTATCCATACACACAGCCACACAGTTATCCATACATTATTGTGTAGATACACATACACTGGATATACTTATGCCCATAATGTATGGCATTGTTGGTGGAAACCAAAAAAGTCAAGACACTTGGTGAGTTAATTTAGTTCTAAGTGGAAAACGGTTACAACTTGCTTTTTTCTCTCTTGGGGAATAATGTATTTATGATAGAGTACGTACTCAAGACAGTGCTTTATGAGGTATAGTTGCGGACATGACTGCCACACCGCCGGAGCCCACACACACAGGTGATTGGTTGACCGTTTTGTGTGTGGGAAGGTAGGAGCAGGTAGGTGGGGGGCAATGTTGGGACGCCTTGGCGGTAGAATATTCGTTAAATTTACAAATGTGAAACATTATCTCAAGAAGGTAAAATGCGAATCACATGTTATATCATCTGTAAATGTAAATAGTATGATTTTCACACATGATTTATTGTGTCTACACGGCTCTCTTATGGAATTTATGAATGGCAAATTACCCAGTTGTTTGATGGGTTATTTATGCCGACGATTTGTTAGACGGTCGGTTTTAACACTCGGGTCACATGGAGAGAACATTAGGTCAGAAATTTCAGAGAGGTAGACCGAGATACCGTTAAGGACGATTAATCATATCCCAGGTCGATATTCATATTTAAATACAGGGACAGTAAAAAATATCAAATTTATTTCTCTCTCTTTCTCTCTCTCCCTCTCCCTCTCCTCTCCCCTCCTCCTCCTCTCCCTCCTCTCCCTCCCCTCCCCCTCTCCCTCTTCCTCTCTCCTCTCTCTCTCTCTCTCTCTCTCTCTCTCTCTCTCTCTCTCTCTCTCTCTCTCTCTCTCTCTTCTCTCTCTCTCTCTCTCTCTCTCCTCTCTCTCTCTCTCTCCCTCTCCCTCCCTCCTCTCCCTCTCCCTCTAGCCCCCCCAGTGCGAAATATATTCAGAGAAGGAACGTTCTTAACAACCAAGTAAGCATTGCTAAAGTTTACTAAACAAGCAGCTATGGTTTAGACATTAGTTTTGACATATTTGATAATGTTGAAGGTGTAGCAGTCATTCTTGCCAAGATATCTCCTTGTCTGTCTGTGTAACTGCGTACAGTTATACTGTGGATGACGGTGCAAGGGAGAGGGGGAGTCCAGTACGTATTGAACATGTGTTATATCACGATTATATAATACCTTGATTCACAAGTGTTTACTCTATCAATATAGATTAATATTCAAGAGCTGTATGACCTTTGATGCCTATCACATTTTTACTTACTTTGTCCCACTTACTGTTCATGATAATGCTAAAATTACTGCACTTCCGTTCGCTACCCCAGTCCTCGGTCCACCTTCCTCTACTCTGCCACCCCTCTCTTCTATCCCCGAGCCGTCCCACCGTGGTCCCCCACCTACCAACTCCTACCCTCCCACACGTAAACCTGTCAACCAGAAACGACCCAACGCCTGTGTGTGGGCTCCGACTGTGTGTTAGAATCATGTGTCCGCAACTGTACATGAATATCGATTGTCTGGATAGTTTTCCATTAAACTTCATGGTGAAATGCACGATAGTGTGTATACTCGTTCCTATGAGTCGAAAGAGGGAGAGCCTTAATTCAGTTATGGTTGTACTCATCGATTTTTTCATGTGAAGTTTCTATTGATGTGCGCCAATGTGCATATCTTCGACTGCAGTAAATAGATGATTACAAATGACCAACACCCTTGACCTTCACCTCCCAGAGGGATGCGAGATAATCTCTTGTGTCTGGACCTCACGTCGGAGACCCGCAGAATAAGAATGAACACCTTTCTTGCTATGCTGAAGGCCAAGGCTATAAGACTATATGACCAAGGTTCAGTACTTCAGTCCAGAGATCGGACGTGGTACAGGCGTTTCCAAAGCGGGGGTATGGGAGGACCAAAAGCTCACTTTCCAGAGGGAGGACCAGTACGGGGTTGACAGCACAAAGACAAGGATATGCGAGAGATACTTAAGCTGTTCACATGCTACGCATGCTGTCTGCCCCATTATGAATTATGCTTCAGTTGCTTGGATTACTATTACACCCAGGGAAATTTGGTTATCCGGGTGACCCTGGACTCCCACACCAATTAAAACTTGCTGAGACCACATGAACTTGATATCGAACTATATGTAATCCGCTCTTGGCAGACCAATGCAGGGCGCTGATACGTTTTCAGCCCAAGGACTAGTTTTCAGCTAAGAGTTGGACGTTTCCCACCTGATTATGTCCTACTCATGCTATACGGACGGACTTGTCCGGTTGATCCCACTACCCACACTACAGGCGCTGGCGGACATGTGTGCAGACTGGGGAACACGTTATCCATATTAATTCAAGGACATATTGACAGCGCTCAAAAAGGCACGCTCAATGACAATATCTTACTAATCACATTTTTCACAATTGCATAGTGAATTCTCATTGCCATTCTGAGGGCATGCAATCGCAGACCAATTTGTTTGGCAACGAACAGCTCCCGAATAACACGGTCTCGCATAGGGAAAGGGCCATTTTTCAGTTCCTCCTGGGACACGATAGACGGAAGGCCCGAGTGACGTTCGGCAAAGAGGAAAATCTCGGAAATTTGCTAATAGATTAATAACACACAGAACTGAGAATTATTTTATAGATTGCTACAGGTATATCCGACGGATGATTGTAATCTTAAGACAAAAGAGATGAATTCTGCAACCAATATAGACTAACAATTTCAGACATCAAGAATTCTTTTTTTGGGGAGTTCGAATAACTAAATATATATATTTTTTATTAAAGTAAGTATATTTCATCAAGCCATAAAAATATATGGGTCTCCCCTGAAGGTGTCTAGCTCCTCGGGCCCCCAAATGTCTTGCTATGCCCCTGGTTGCTTTTCTGCAAGATCCTCAGCATCTTCGTGACCGTCAGTTTTGCATTTATAACTTATAAATCATGGTTGGTGAAATATTCGTATTAAAAAGTTATGTCACAATGCAGTTCCATTTCCCAAGCTCTTCATTGTATACAAGCCACATAACAAGCAATACACCTTTCCAACTACATCAGCTACCCTGACGATATTACACAAATTACAACTCTTATTAAATCCCATATCATCACTCCAAACCCAACCAACCGTCTTCATAACTAACAGACGGATATTCACCAATGGAAAACTCATTCAAATTCAACCGGATGTAAAAGAACCTCGGTCACTCAACCAATAGTCATAATCTGCATTGAAGTACGGCCATCGCAACATGACAGCCTCTTTGGTCTCGCCAGAAGTGGCAGGGGAATGATCACATATACCGAAGCCACAGTAAATCAAAGCAAAATTGACCCTTCAAAATTACTCTCGCAGCAGGAACTACCTTGTCATCATGCAGGAGTTTGAACATCCTCCCCCAGGGGAATCAGTCCTGGAGGTGCTCCCCCCATTTCCTATCTACTGTAATGGTCTCCCTGAGGGACGGTTGCCTGGTCTAATGGAGTAGGAGGAAATGGCCTTCCCCGACCCGTCACCGGAGGAGTTTCATCCACTCGCGTGCTTGCCGGGCATAGGATCCCTGTGTACTAGGAGAGAGGATGACTGACGTGCTCTTCACATGGAAGATTTTAAAGATCTAAAATCAGATACCACTGTAAGTTGACAACTCATGTATGCCGAAGATTAAAGCTGTCACGATGCAAAACTAATGGGTTTATGACATAAAAAAGAGGGTTGGGCTACAAACAAGAACCCTCTGGCATCAGTCCAGATAGTGACGCTCAATAAATGAAAGTACTACTTATTCATGAGAGAGTGATACGTGGCTTCTGATGTCTAGCACAAATTTAAACCATTATTCATGAGAGACTTCATGCTCCTGCTAATTATAATGGGGAGGCATAAGACAACGGTTAATGGTTAAAAGCAAAATAAATGTGCTAGACATTTAAGGTCATGTAGCA
>NW_020869617.1:68163-73163 GCF_003789085.1 Penaeus vannamei | reverse complement strand
TATACGCGCTGTTACCGTGATCACTTCTTACGATCCTGTCGAAGTCTGTAATCTTAACAGTTCCTTATATATCAAGAAAATGTGTTTTGCTCAGGAAATTGTTCGATGTTTGTAATCCTCTATGATCTTAAACATTAATCAGCCCAAAAAAAGTTCGAATACAGCTCACTACTGACCGAGAACACCAGCAAAGTAAACACGTGACCAGCGCAGGCAGGGCGAGGATGAACACTCGGCTTCTTTGTTCATCTCCCTCAGAGTCACGTGATTCTGCTCGAGCTGGACCAACGAAGCTACGGTTTGACTTTAGTTTTTTTATACTGTGGAATCATTCGTCTCTCTCCTCTGCCTTTTCAGCTTTCGTTCCGACCGCCGATTCCCCGTCCTTAGTCCACCATGAAGCTCTCCTTCGTCGTCGCCTTCCTCGTGTGCGCGCAGCTGGCTCGGGCGCAGGTGGGTGTTCTGGCTCCGTTGATTGCTTGCTGTTCATCTTTAAAAAAGAATGTCGCTTTGTAACGCCTCTTCCGTTTTTTTGAGTCTAATCTCGGTTTTTTATGATTTTTTTTAATGCTTTCGACTGTTCACTAAGAAAATATTTAACAATACTTTCTAGTCATACTACAGCGGCAAGGAAAAAATAAACTCAGAATATATATTTTTTCTTCTAACAAATTCGATCGCCAGGAATAGAAAAGAAATCCAGGATGACCTCGAAACTGACCCCCCCCCCCCCAAGAAACCCTCTTTTGAGTTCCTTTTGTACATGTTACTTATTTCCTTCCTTCGCAGAACGAGGACGAGCCAAGTGAGATTGCGCCGTACAGTGTCATCAGGACAGGCGATGTAAGTATATACACGAGCTGAGATTTTAGTGCTAATCCCGTTGGTACATCGTTGGTATTTCGTTTGCAAAGCGTTATCCTCTCTATTATTATTGTGGTTATTGTTAATATTATGTATTATTATTATTTTTATTATTATTATTATTAACGTTATTATCTTTAATAATAATAATAATAAAGATAATAACGACAATTATAATGTTATTGTTGTTGTTACTATTAGTAGTATTATATTAGTATTATATTATTAGCATTATTATTATTAACATAATTTCTATCACTATCATTATAACTAACATTAGTGTTACCATCACAATCATCATTATTATTTCTGCTACCCTCTTTATTATCATTACATCGCTAGTATAATTATCACACCCTTCTTTGCAATATTACATTCAAATGCAGAAATCCACATTAAACGTCACTCCCAGAAATAGGCAGAAATAAAGACTGAAAAATAAAAAAATAAATGAATCTTGACGTACCGCCACTTGCCCCAGGGGTACGAGGAGCGCGCGTACCCGGCGGCCAAGTGGGTGTGCCACAGCCAGGTCCAGCAGGCGGCCAGCAGGCGCAAGGACACGCGCTCGTTCTTCGCTCTCTTCCGCTACATCGACGGCGGCAACGAGGCAGGTGAGTGGGTCGGATTTGGCTCGGCTCAGCGTGGGTAGAGGCGTGCAGCACTGCCCGTGTTTGATAGCGGCCGTGTAATGTCTTCTGTGTGTTTGTCTGTAAAGGTGTCTGGCCACGTGATATTTATACCTATGAGAATGAAAAATAGATTAAAAAACATTTATTCGCGCCCCGACAGAGGCTAAGATTCCGATGACCGCGCCCGTCAGAATGAAGAAGACGCCCGTGGACAAGAAAGTCGACGCCCAGATGTGCTTCTACCTGCCCGAAGCCCACCAGGCCAGCCCACCAGCGCCCACTAACGCCGAGCTCTACATCGAGGAGCAAACCGCCTTCACCGCCTTCGTCAGGTGAGCCTTGGCACGAGAGGCAAGCAGGGCCGGTTTCGTTATGCCTTGTCTTGCAAATCTTGGGCCGGTTAGGCGAGTGTGTTAATTCTTCTGCCGATCTTTGCCAACGTGCGCCACATAAACAAACAACGCGCTTAACCTGCCTGTCAGTACGAAAAAGAAACTACATCACCAGCACCTTTGCGTTGCTACCGCTTCACCGCAGCTGTATGCGAGTTTACAGACTGTTCATAACGCCACAAACATGATTATAAAATGTACCCGAGTGCCACACACGCATGGCCGTCGTTAACGCCTCTCTCTCCGTCACTGCAGGACCTTCGACGGCTTCGCGAACAAGGAGCGCGTTTGGGAGGAGGCAGCGGAGGCCCTCAAGGTCAGCCTCGAGGCAGCGCAGGAGGAAGGAGTCGACTTCTCCTTCTTTTACAGGTATCGTATCCTTTCTCTTCTTTACGTCCCGGTTTCTTGTACCTTTTTTTTCATCCTCTCTTCCTAATTATTGCCTGTTTTGCTTTCGGTCGGTTTCAATTTGATTTCAGTCCTCCTTGCTTCGCCTCGTTCGGTTTTCACTTTCCATTGCATTTCTTTCTCTCTTGTGCTCCGGTGTTTTCTCCCGCAATACGGAATTTGTATTTCCATTTGAAGATTTTCCTCAGCTTCAATTATGATGGAATAATTGAGATAGATAGACATATAAATTGATTATTTTCATAAAAAACATATTCACATTTATCGAACGTATTGTGTGTTTGATTTTATCAACTTTCCTCTGTTCCTCTCTTTATCAGGGCTGGCTACGACCCCCGATGAAATCGAAAACCGCGAAATGAGGTTTGGTACCTGAAGAATTAAAAATGCACTCAAGGAACTTTTTTTTATTATTATTTATGTTAATCATCGTCATGCATAAAATACACATGATTATAATGTCATATGATTTTTTTTATCCTTTCTCATCTTTGTTGATCGGGAGACGCTCATGTTGTGATTTTTATCATTCAGAATGACATCATCTTCTGTTTGTGATTTGTAAAGAATATTTCAACATTGTAAAAACATTCAATATAATTGTTATTTGTCCTTATCAATATAGCTAGTATTATCATAAGGCCTTTTTTCCGGCGCCAAGAGGTGTAGTACTACAGAATCCCATGACTCCGCCCCTATTTATGGGGCGGAGTCATATATAAGCAACTGCACCTGGCTGAAGAGCGCGCGGAGCACCTCTGCTCGTTTTAAAACGAAGAAAATGGGAAGTTCAAAGTTGATGCTGTACTGTATGGTGCAATAATAGTAACTTTGATGATGTTCATGAGGATATTATTGCTCTAAGTACTAGTTTGAAAGTATTTAAGCGCGCGCGCGCGTGTATTTATGTGTATATATGTGTGCATATATGCATATATATTATATATATACATACAGAAATGTATATATACATACATACCTATATATACAGTATACACACACATATATTTAAACATGTATACACACATGCATATATATATATATATATATATATATATATATATATATATATATTATATATATATATATATATATATACATATACGTATATATGCATTTATGTATGTATATGTATATATATACATATATGCAGAAGTATATTAAAAATATACACTACTACCATGTATAATGATATAGAGTTTAAGGTTTATATGCTTTCGTATTAATTAATAGGGTTACGGCTAAGAAGAGCGAGGTTCAAATTTATCTTTCGTATGTGTACATTTTTATGCGATATGTCATGTAAGGCTTGTTACTGTTTTTCTTATATCATTTATGCTTTAATCTTGGGCAATATTCAGGCCTCCAAAAGTGTTCCATGACGAATAATATACGGGGAAGTATCTCATGTTTTATTTACAGAATGTGTTCGAATGGTCAAAAGAATATTATGAAAATTTATATTAGGTTTTATATACACATTTTACTTACCATGTATATATAATTGAACATGCTGACGTAAACTTATATATCCTTTTGAATGTAGTTGATATCAATCAATAAATAGTGTCATTTTCAAAATATTTAAAGAAGTGTGACCTTCGAAACCATTGTCGATGGACGAATGAAGAAGTATGATGGGAGGCGCTTAGGGCCCGCGCATTTTCAACTGATTTCAATAGTTTTCCGTCGTTTGATTTGTAATTTGATGTTGATAACTAACAACTTGTATTTATTGTTATTTCCTAATGTTACACCAGTAAACCAGTGATTTGTTAATTGATACAATTCAAAAACAAAATCAGATTCGTCAACTCGAGTACAATTCCTAGGAATGGGGGTGGAGCCGCACCTGTGGCAACAGCGTAGAAGCATCGGCAGCGTTCTGTCGCGATCGGCCCGGAGAATGTCGCAAATAAAAAAAACTACACCCTCTAGTGTCGTTAGACTGTTTCTTGGCACCGGAAAAAAGGCCTATAATTGTTTACACATCTTATTTTCTTCTCTGTTACCGCCATTATCATAACTGCCTCTGTAATTGTGTTCACAAACACCTTCAGAACTCCTATAATCCCGATAATTATTTGGATTTTTACATCATGTGCCTATATGGTTAAAGGAAATCAATCAATCTAATATTTTTCAAAGGACTTTAGATTTTACTTCCGTGCGGTCTCCATTTGAAGAGATCTTGTTTAATGTATTTTTTCTTAATTTCTGATTATAGTTCCCAGATGGGTGCCCGGTCTTAAAAATCAAATCAGATGCGTTATGGGTAATGTGCGCGCCATCGTGTGTCGCTTGAGGATCGTGCCACCCTGCATAAGTCAAAGCCCCGTATGTCATTAGGCTTTTGAGCGCTGGTAACAGTTCTTCATTACATAAAAAAAAGGCGGGATTCAGGGCGTATCCATTCCACTTCTTGATTTTTTTTTTTAGTGTGAAAAATACCATGTCACGCTCATGCGCTTCCTAAACCAGTTGTTTCCAACTTTTTTCATTCTTTGGCCCTGACCAATATATATTCATCTTCATAGCTTCCTTCAGTGTCATATTTTCAAATTCAGTTATTACTGGAATGGTGTAATTGTGTCAGCAGCTATTAGACAAGAAATCTTTTTGGAAAAAAAACAATTTATTGATATGTAGATACTGTAGGTGAGATAAAATTCAGTTTCATTCGTCTTCAAAATTTCCATCTTGC
>NW_020869617.1:20000-25903 GCF_003789085.1 Penaeus vannamei | reverse complement strand
TAGGACGACCCCCAAAGATGGATGAGGATGAGGAGGAAGATGAAGAACAACAGTAGGACGACCCCAGTGTTCATCGATGCCCATGCCTATCACTAGCTCATCATTCTTGTCTTCTCTCGGCTGTGACTTGACTCTTTCACCCCGACACAACTGTGAATCTTCCGTTCCTATGCTTATTTTCTTTGCTGTTCAGTTTTACAGGGATCTTGATTTTGTCTTTCTATGGCTGAATGTAATTTTATTATTATTATTATTATTATTTTGTAATTCTCTATTATTGCCTTTACTTCTTATTATCGTTATTTGATGTTTTTTCTTCCACTTTAAAAAACTAACAACCCAAATCATGTAACAGTGATGTATATATAGCATTTAAGGGATGTTTGAATTTGGGAGCCTTTTTGTTATTGAAATTTTAAGGTCTGGTCTTTTCCATTTATGTGAAAGAAAGTTTACAGACTCCAGCTTCCCCTGTTCTGTTATTCTTTACTTTGTATTAAGTTTTCACATTTCCATATCATAGTTACCTTTATTTCATCTGAATATAAATTTTATGCCATAAACTTGATTTTTATTTTTTTGTCCTTCATTTGTTTATGATTTTACTTTTGATTGTCTTAAAGTTGGGAGCAGTTTGTTAAGATTTTTAGTTATTTATGTATTTATTTGCATATTTTTAGATGTTTTATTCTTCATCAACAGCTCAAAAAATATATTTTCTTAATCCATATGCTTCTATACTATAGTTCTCTTATATATATATATATATATATATATATATATATATGTATGTATGTATGTATGTATATATGTATGTATGTATGTATGTATGTATGTATGTATGTATGTATGTATGTATGTATGTATGTATGTATGTATGTATGTATGTATATATGTATATGTATATGTATGTATATATATATATATTATATATTATATATATATATATATATATATATATATAATATAATATATTTATATATGTATATATATTTTTTTTTTTTTTTTTTTTTTTTTTTTTTTTTTTTTTTTTTTTTTTTTTAGTGGGATGATTGATTGCTCAGAGAAAAATGTCAAATGCACACAAGTGGCTGCTTAAAGCCTGGTGTGTCAGAGTTGTTACTATTTTTTTATTAGGATCTTTATCCCCTGACCCATAGACAAGTTGTTGCTGTCAGGTAGAATGCATAAACGTTTTTGCTTTCTTTTAGTTCCAAATTATTGCTTTTCTAAGCAAATGACACCACATGTACAAATTAAAATGAACAATCGGCAAAGAATGAAAATACCAGCTTCTCAGAATGTCTGTCTGAAAAAAGATAAAATTTTAAAAATGTGTAGTAGAGATAAGTTAAAGCTGTTACCGGTGAAAACTATTTATCAGCTTTATTTATTTATTTTTAGTTACTGTTGTTGTTTGATAAGTTGTCTTCATAATCTCTATATATGGAATAGTTAAGTGAAGATGTCACTAGAAATGTTAGTTTGCCATTGAATGTTTTATTAATTTTTGTCCCTCAAAACTTTGTAAATGGTCAATTCTTTTCCCATACTAAGTCAAGAAGTAAAACACTAACAAGTAGGTAAATTGGAACATGTAACTTTATAAATAGTATTTTGATATAATGATTTTGTTTAAACAATGAATGACCCAGCCAGTTGTAAAGGAAAAGCAGGGCTTATCAAAGTATAGCACTATCATAGCTATGGATGAAAATATATGGCTGATTCTGTGGTCTTAAATGGAATTAATTTTTCTGATTTGTAGATCTTGCTATTCTTTATACGTGTTTATACTACTTTTCTCTAGTTTAAGTGACATTTTATAGGTTCCAAAGTATCCACTGTGGACTGATCTAAAGTTTTCTTATTATAACAAAAATCCTATGAGCAGGTATGGATTTAATTATTTCGATTTTATAACTATTGGTGTCTTATAATGGGTATATTATGTGCTGACAGAATTGGAAAGTAACTAAATTGCAACATGTCTTTGGAAAGAACTATGAGGAAGATCTATCTTGTTTATTTTTATATAGCTGTTTTAATAAAACTGTACACTTAGTACATGGCATTTTAATTAGATAACTATGGTGAGAGGTTTTTGATAAATAGCATATCAAGTAATCTTTGCTGTTCATTGCAGGTGAATTAAGTTATGACATCTTTATGTGCATTACAGCCTTTCTCATCAGTAAAATTGTATAAAACTTTGATATTTGTTTAAGTAATTTTCTTAACCCAATGCTGCTGGGGAAGGCATTTATGTATGTTCCATGCCTACTGTGAGTAGTTTGTGTATACACTATCATGGTACCACAAGTGCATATTCAATATGGAATCGGCTACTCATCCTATGTATCTTGCTTTTTTCCCCTGTTATTGACATTATAAAAATCATAATGTCAACGATGAAGGTAACCACATTAATGTTAATAGCATTGAAAAAATCACTGAAAACTCAAGGAAAGGGATCATGTAAGGTTGCTTAAGCCTACCAATAAACTCCTTAATGGTTGAGTAGTTGTGGAGCCATCAGCTTGTACATACATTTCACAAAACAAAACTTCATTGAACATTAAAGTTTGTTTAAATGATTTTTTATTTATTTATTTATTTTTTTTTACATATTTTTACTTTCACTTCAATATACAGTGTTCAACAAGACATAAGTATATCATAAAAGTATTTGAAGTCTTGGATGTTGAGTTTATTTATTTTATCTCCCCCAATCCCTTACTCCTAGTTGTGTGGGCCTAGGAGACAGACTGAGGCAATACAGGGATCTCCCCCGCTTTGGACCTCAACCCTTACCACAACTGATTTTGCATGGTCTTTTCTTCTTCCCCTTTCTTTCTCTTACTTCTCCTCCCTCCACCCTATCTTTCCACTCCCTCCTGGATACACGAACACGCATTCACAACCCCCTATTACCCCCCAATCCAACACATTGGGCACTCAAAAAGAAACTAAGTATAACTTCTCATACATGAATTTGATTTTCATTCACAGGACCAGATTTCTTCAATCTTCCCTTAAAAATGTTCTTCCTCAAATTGCAAAATCCTACTTTATCTATTCCTACACACATAAAGCCTTTCCCCTCGTCAACTAACTCTTCATATCCAACATTACTAATATTATGCATAGACATCCTGATTCACCTTTACATCTTCTTAGTGCTATATAACTTTTGCTTTAACCATAACTTTCTTTATCTCCTACCCTTCCCTTTCAAATTCAAGAAACCATGTGTGAAGCTTGAAGGCTATTTGTGCCATCATATGACGCCTCAGACCATGAACGTATTATGTAAATTCATATCCTACCTTTTATGGGACACTATACCTTTTACTTCCCCACACATTCAGGGCTTCCATACTGTAAAAAAATAAGATTTACTCTTATAAGGACGCCTATCATACCAAACTTACCTAACTCACCATGTTAGTACACCCTCAACACAACCCACATACCCATTATACAATCTGTAAAAGCATCTGCACCCACCCCAATCCCCCTCTTACATATTGCACACTCCCGCCATATAAACCCAACACAACCCAACCCCAACAGCACACCCTCCACCCCACGTCCCCCCTCGCCGCCCCCCACATCCCGCCCCCCCATCACACACACCCGCCACCAACCACATAACCAATAAGCAACTCCAGCCGCCTGCGGCGAACGCACCCAACAACGACCCACAGTTAGTTCGGTGTACCCTGAGAGATCTCACTGACAAACCTATCCCCTGGTCAAAACTGAGCCCCAGTCTCCGACAAAAATTGGTCAGACTGTGAAGACGACCTTGCCTGCCTCACTGGCTATGATGCTGTAGCAGTACAATGATATACTATTCACTGTCGCTCCACAGCCCACTGCCCACTATGTGTTCAATCCGGTCATGACCGTTCAAACTGCCCTATACAATCACGTACATGTGCTAATTGTGTGGACCCCTAATGTATTATTTATATAGTGGCTACCCCGCCGACAAATTTGTGTGTAAAGTACCAGGTCTCCAATACAAGCTCGGCCTCACACTACGAGAGACTAAACAAGAAGCTCGCCAACGAGGTTTTTCAGTCACTCCTTACTCCAATACCTATCCGCTCTACCCAAGTAGTCTCTACATCTACCACTTTTCCCTGCTCCTCAACTTCCCACCTCTACTTCCCTAGTTTCCCAGTCAAATCCTTTTTCCATTCTAAATTCAGACACTCCAATATCCACAACTTCCTCTGTCTCTTCCTACTTCTCGCCTTACCTATTGCATCAGACAATCCAAATGCTTCACCCCATCTTCTAACGGATCCCATCCCACACCTACATCCTCGAATCCTCCGATGCCGATCTCCTCTTCACCTCCCTATAAAAAAGAGCGCACTCCCATCTCCATCTCCCTGTCATCTGCAGAATCTTATAATGCACCCTTTTTTCTGTAATCCGTTAAGCGCTACAGTCATGCCGCAACGCCCATGAAGGTGAGATCATATCCTCTATTAAAGAAAAAGCCCGCCATCGCCTTCGACTCCTACAAACCCTGTCTCACCTATCCTGGAGTTCAGACCGCAAAGCATTTCTCCATCCCCATAATACCCCAATCCTCTCCACCCTTGATTATGGCTGGCATATATATTCTTCTGCCTCTGACCGTCTTCTCTCTCAATTTGACCCAATACACCATTGCGGTGTCCACTTAGCCCTGGGAGCTATGCTCGTTTCCACAATTTTTCTCTCCAAGCGAATTGTTCCTCAACTTTCATACCTTCACTTCCTGTCCACGTTTAGCTGTTCCTCTCCCTGTTCGTATGGACGTTCTACTTCCCCATTCATCCATTCCTCATCTCCGAACTCTTCCTCCTTCTGCCCAAACTTTCCCTCGCTGGCTGATACCTGCCTCTTGTAAGTGTTCTATTTTTCCTGATCTACATTCCCCCCTCTATCTCCTCACACATTTTCTTGCACATATCTCTAGTCACTCCTTTAGTACTCATGCCTATACTAACGGCTCCAAATCCACCTTAGGTGCTGGTTTTGCCGCAGTCTTTCTCTCTCTCTCACACACAGCTTTCCTCTTCCACCTGAATCGAGCGTCCTTACAACAGTACTATATGCTATTATCTTTACAACGCGTCTTCCATCTCTTCCTCATCCTTCAGCATCATCACAAACTCCCGCAACTCAGTATCACTCATACAATCCATACACCCTATAACCCATAAGATACATGACCAGCTATTCTGTCTACACGACAGAAAGCAGTGAACTTTTGCTGGATACCCAGATGTCGGGATTCCCGGCAATGAACAAGCATATGACTTAGCACGATCTGCCGCCTTGTTCACAACCCACCAACCTCGCTTTTCATGCATTCCAGCCACCGACTACTATCCCCACTTCAAAACTTTCCTCTATAACTGTAGGCAAACTTCAAACCATAAAACCTTCAATCTCTCCTTGGTCAGCCCCATACCACCAGAACACGTTGGGAAACTGCCCTGGCCCGTTTAAGAATAGGTTACACTCGACTCATTCATTCATACCTCATGTCACGCTACTCTACCCTTTACGTTCCCGCAAATATCCTTTCTTCCCCGACTCCCCAACCTGTTGGACATCCTCACAGAATCCCCCACCTTTTCCACTGACAACCTGTTCTTCGTGTAAATATCCTTCATTTGATCTAACCACCCTTTGTTCTTACCCCCTCCCCTGTTTATCAATACCTAACCTATCCCATTTACCCCCTCTTTCTACTCCTTTCATTACCTTATTATCTTATAATATATGACCGTTGAAACCTAAGGCATTTTAATCCTAATAAAGAACTTTTAAAAACTCTTGCACCACAAGACAGTACCTTAGTGCTATATGACCTTTAATGTCTAGTACATTTA
>NW_020869616.1:185454-226423 GCF_003789085.1 Penaeus vannamei | reverse complement strand
TATATAATAATAATATATATACTATATCATCATATATATATATACATATACATACCTATTATATACTATATATATATATATATTATATAATATATACATATACATCTATACATATACATATATATATAATATATTTATATATATATATATATATATACCTATATATATGTATATGTATATGTATATGTATATGTATATTATATATATATTATATATATTTCATTATATATATATATAATATATATATATATTTATGTATATATATATATATTTATGTCCAATATTTATATATATATTTATGTTATATATATATATAATTATATAATATAACTTATTATGTTATATACATACTATATATGTATATATATACATTTACATACATATATTATATATATTTATGATATATACCTACACGTACAATTACATACATATATATATTAACAATACATATATATATATATAAATATATATATATAGTATTATATATTATATTATAATATAATATATATATATAGGGTTAGTGTGTGTATATACATGTGATGTATAAATAAATAAAGAATACATACCATAACATACATAATATATATATATATATATATATATATTATATATAATATATTATATATATAACAAATAATGAAAATTATAGCATGTATATTTCATATACATATGGGCCGACTACAAAATATATGGCATATGGCAAATACACACATACATTTATATATGTATGTGTGTGTGTCTATACTTAAGTGTGTGTGTGTGTGTGTGTGATGACAGTATTACTATTATCATTTTTTCCATCGTTTTCCAGGGTTTCCCGCTTTGTTCCATTCTACTAAATACTCGCAATCTTGACATGCGTGAACATCCTGAACTGCCTCCACACTTTCCCTATATAATTCGTACAGTTAAGTATCTTCCTGATTAAGCATTAAAATAGTCACCTTTAGTTTTTTTGTCTGTATTTGCATTTTCATACCTTCAGACAAGGTTTATACTCACAACGCAATCAACAGTTGCATGGAAACTTTCTAATCTTTTGAAAAGTATTCAGGAGTATATATATATATATAATATATATATATATATATTATATATACTATATATAACATAATATATATATATATATATATATATATATATGATATATATATATATATATAATATATATATATATATATATATTATATATATATTATATATATATATATATATAATATATATATATATGTATATATATATATATATATATATATATATATATATATATATATATATATATTATATGTATGTATGTATGTATCATTACCACCAGTAATGTTTGTAGTAAGGATTAATGATGATTGTTACCGTCATGATTACCATTATCCCCAGAAACCCTTTTTTTTCATTCTCTGCTGGTCACATGCGACACAAGGGATTTTTCTGGCGCGATTTTTGTTTCGAACGAGATGGAAATTGTTGTCAACCAATTGCCCCCCCCCCCCTTTTTTTTTTTTTACTCGGTCTTACCCCCACTTAATGATTTTTATTTCGAAAAGAACTAGAAATACAGGCAACTATATACGCGGTGCCTTTGTGCATTTGCGTGTTTAGCGGACGTTAGTCTATGAGCATCGTTAAGATTATACAACAGAAGCTTTCCTGTTACTTCCTCATTTAGTCCAAGCAAAATATTGATCTACTGGTACTCTGCACATTTGACATCCATCCCTACATCCTTTTCCCGACTCTTGCCATTTAGATCTGCAAGTGATTACGGTTTTACGGTTACAATTGGCGGAATGCAATGCTAATTTCATGTATTTATTAATCGATTTACAGGCGACGAAACTTCTCACCTCGGGCAAATAAATCAGCACTGACGAGAACGCTTATTTATTTAATAATTGGTCTCTGTCGCCAAATCCACTGAAATAAACTGGGCCTAGATTCGTTAACGTTTTTACGATGGTAAAATCTCTCGTAACTGAATTCACGGCGTTGGTATTCACGGACAACTTACCATTGGAGTTACGATGATACATAGAACAGTAGTCAGAGCACTGGCAAGTCCGCTTATAATTGCAATCGCGAAAATCTCGTTTTGAAACCAATCTTTATAGTATATTTTGGTTTTATCTCTATTTACCATGATTCGAGCCATGATATACTGCAAAATCAACTTGACGAAGAAATATAAATCTTGCGTCAAACCAGTGTCAGTAGAAAGATTAATTCCCTGTATAGTAATTAAAAACATATTCGAGGGCCTGAACATTATGATGGTGCGATATATACATGTATCTATATTATATTTCTTTATACATTTCATACACATTATATATAATATAGTGTTATGTGTAGTATAATGAATATGATATACGCATTTATAAGCCCTATAAGTATATTAAGCATATATCATTTAACATTTTGCTATTCAATTCATATTATACAATATATGTACATTGTACAATTATGCACACACATACATGCATAGACACAGACACACGTACGAACGCGCACACACACACCACACACACACAACTGCGTATATGTGTGTGCTGGTGTGTGACAACTGTGTGTGTGTGTGTGTGTGTGTGTGTGTGTGAGTGTGTGTGTGTGTGTGTATGTAATAATAATAATAATAATAATAATAATAAATATAATAATAATAAATAATAATAACAATGAAAATTATAATAATAATGATAATCGCAAATGTAATAACAATACTAAGAAAGATAGTATTATTATTAATAATAATAACAGCAAAAGCAATAAGACTGGCAATAACGATAATGATAATAATAATAATAGTGATCATGGTAACAGTATTAGCGACACTGATACTTATTGTGCCTGTGTATAGGAATCATGAACTAAGCCTTACCTCACATAATATATTCCTTATGTCATAACATATATTATCATATTTCTAGACTATAAAACAAATTGCTTTCGTGTTAAGCACAATTTACTCTGTTCACTTGTTTAGTAAATATAGTCATTTAGCCACACAACTACAAATGTCTTATGCGAACGCTATATAAAACGCTTTGTTTTGAATCTGCGGATACATGTCATCTAAAACCCTATAAACAAGAAAGAACGATGGTCTTTCGTTTGAACCGCCATAGAGGTAACGTCTATCCCGGTTAACGTTAATAAAAGAAAATATTTAGTGAACACATGGACGCTAAAATCATTCCGGACACACGAGCACACGATAAGAATATAACTGGCGGTGCTGAGTGGAACCCTGAGGCCAGCGACCCAAACAAGGGCTTCGTGGAGCGGTGATCGCTCGGGCAGCAGGCGGGCAGTGTGAGCGAATAAGTCAGAGTGAGAGTCTGAGTTGGGTCAAGCTCTGCTGACCTCTGATAGGCCTGATGGGTGCCCGAGACAAGCTTTGGTTATATTTGGATGCAGGGCGACCGAGCGTGGCGTGGGTACGCTTCGAGGGAAGAAACTTACAAGGGAAACCATCCTAGGAGAAAAGCCCACAAGGAAACCTAGGGCTCCCAAGCCACGTGTCTATAGTATACTACAGACTGTGAAACACTAAATAACAGAAGACGTAAAAACAAACTTTTAACCCACTTACAGCATCCTCGCCCATTACCTGTATCTAGCGCCCACACCGAAAAACAAAAGGGAAAAGACAGAAAATAAGAAAAAAAATCAAACTGGGTGACCACTACAAAAAGTAAAATGAAGGTAGTAACAAATTTAGTAAACAGTATAAACAAAAAAAATGTTTTAGAGATAATAAAAACAGTAAAAGACCTTACCCCAATTCTAAAACAAATAAGAAATCTACTAAATGATTAAAATAATACTATGGAATGTCCACTATCCATCTAAACAAAAATAATTAACCCAATATACAAACCAAGAAAAGATCCAACAAAAATTAATTCATATAGATTTATAAGTCGAAAATGGTTTGAGAACATTATTACAAGAAAAATAATCTGGTGGTTGGAAAAAAAAGTCTACAAATACAAAGTGGAGTTCTTGATTCTGCTCGCGGCATATTTCCTGTAACAGACGGACAGCAAAGACCATGTCGCTGGTGTCCCCGCCTGCAGATTTGCTGTGTTTCACCAGCAAATCTGGTCTCACTCAAGACTGCTATGTCAACCTGGTATTGGCCTAGCATACTAGTGATGAGTGCAGTATGTCACTCGTCTATCTCCTCAATCTAGCCGAGTCCGTACATTCGATGCCCCAAATGTTAGGGGTGCGTCGCGAGGTAGGCTTTCTTTAGGGATCCTTTTACCTCCCCCTCCCCCTGTGGGGAGAGCAGTGCTATCCCTGAAAAGGGCTGCTCTGTCACTGTGAGAGGATACGAACACTGCATCTATCCCTGTCTACAGTGAGCGACCATCACCCCACAGCCACCTGTGTGTAAAGTCGTGACTAAGAACTCCCAGCAGCATCCTCTGCCTGTTCCCGTCGGCACTTGTCCATCGCCACAGTTCTTTGGTATACGGTTTGGTACTGGGTAGCGCCTTGCTTGTTTATGGCGGCCTGTTTGCCTGACCAGCACAAGAATTTTTAAAGTGAAGAAAAGGTGTGCAATCCCGTCTCCACTCTCTCGCCTGCCTGGCGCTACTAGTCTAACAGGTGCAGAGACTGCCACGTGTAAGACGGTCCCAGCAAGTGCATTTATATTGTTCGGAGTATCCGTCTCCTAGGAAGATTTCCGGCCAATGATATAGAGCTTTCCCACCCTTAGGAGTAGTGGCAGATCAAATGTTACCTCCACTTCCCCATAACTCCGGAAGTCCTCAACTAGAACCTCACCACTGGTTGCAGTTTAATGTCATACCCAGGACATATACAATATCTTTATTCATACATTCACACAAACACACACATATGTGTGTTTGTATAGATATTATATATATATATATATATATATATATATATATATATATATATATATATATATATATATAATATATATACATACATATACATACAATATATAATATACAATACAATATACATACATAATATATATATATATATATATATATATATATATATATATAAACATATAAATAAAAATAAATAAATATAATATATATATATATTATATATAATATATATATATATATATATATATATATATATATATATATATATATATATATGTGTGTGTTTGTCAGTTGTATGTATTATTATATGTATATATGTATATATATACACACTTCATACCCCCATATATATATATATATATAATATATATATATATATATATATATATATATATATATATATATATATATATATACATATACATATAATATATATAATAAATAAATATATTATATATATTGTATTCAATAAATAAATAATTATATTTTGAAATCTTAGCAATAAACATAATCTAAACAACGAATATTCTCAACTAACTTAATTCCCTCCCTTTACCTACTAATTATAAATCAATCATTATAATAAAACAAAGTAAAAATATGCACGAGACGGAATGGAGACCCTCACTCCCAGTCTATTAGTGTTTTTCTATTTTTCCTAGGACATAAGCTAACCATTTCCTTTCCTTTAATCTTTACAATTTCCCTCTCATACACTTCACTCTAATAACTAATTTCATTCTCTATCTTTTCATTGCTACCACCGGAACTGTCACTTACGACTACTTCCGTTGTTGTATCCACGGATTACTAAAATAAATGAATAAATAACAAATATTCTCTATCCACAAAGTATTATGGCGTGTTGTTCTTGCCGCATTTTCTCACTCATTTCTCTCTGTTCACAAGACAGCAACGATTCGTCTGAATTACCATTTATCATTATAAAGGGATTTATAATTACATTAATACACTTATCAAGCATTACAGTCTATCAGGGGAAAACGTAACTTTGAATACCAGCACTAAGCCTTACCTGTACACACAAGTACAGCAACGATTCGTCTGACGAGAAATCATTAAGATAACAAAATTGTTGGTTTCCCCAAAATTAATTATCAACATTTAAACAACCAACCTGTTACAAATGAGTATTATTAGTTACTTTATTTGTTATAACACTAAATTTTGCTATATTGATATGCCTTTACCATAACAATATAGCAAATATATAGCGGAAGAGCAAACTTTCTATTATTTATTTGAACACCCTTTTTCGGTTTAAAAGCATATTTCATTTTTTAACGTGTCTTCGGCAATTCCTTCAAGATCAAAAGGGCAGTTGTGTTGGTCTTAGGTTGGTTTAAGGCCGAGACATTAAGATGTAACATTTTCGCCATACTCACAAATTTCACGATAAATATTGCTGAATGGTCTCCAGATACGGTAATTAAAGAAACTATCTAATAAATCCCATAATGATCTCTTAAGTTTTTGTTGTGCTTGAAGGTTTGAGCTTCAGAGGTGCTTAAGTGACTTCACGATCAAACCGAACACAAGCCAACATTCATGGACATTAAAACTGTTATCATATTTAATGGTTTTCCCTTCAAGCGGTAATATTATTTGTCTTTGTGAAAACGAATATGTGGGATTAAATATAAATCTAATATACATATATTACATAAATGTGTGTGTGTGTATGTATATATATATATATATATATATATATATATATATATATATATATATATATATATATCTAAAGTGTGTGTGTGTGTGTGTGTGTTCTAACAGACACAAATAGTTAAATAAATGACTTGTTTAAAAGTTGGCACTTTCGTTTTTACTGATATTCACTAAATACATCAACAATCTTTCCAAAATGGAGGACTGGACAATAACTAACCAATAAAGCAAGTATACATGAGGTCTTCTGAAAGATAGATTGGTTGAAGTAAACCCAATAAAACAGTTCGTCCTCCAAGGCCTTTATTTGGTGTATACAACACAAATGTGCTTCTTCCATTATTTTATAAAAAATAAAAAATATTTCCACATTCAAAGCAAAATGTACATGTGCGACACAGAATTCAGAGCACTTTGTGTGTCTCCTGGTGTTTCTTCAGCGAACCACTTTCTCTTCAGATCACTCGATTAAACCTCTCGAACAGCTTTTCTCTTGGGTGTGTCTTCAGAAAACCGCCAATTAAACCTTTCCCCACACTCAACTCGTTTTTCTCCTAAGAGATCCCCCAATCCCTTGCCCATTGTCATGGGGGATGGGGCTTAGGAGGCGAGGACTGGGACCCAATGCTTTTTCGTCTCCGTCGATTCTAGGCTTACCATGGCTAATAATGAATTAGTTATACCCTTGTTAGTGGCAATGTGGCTTACCCCTTCATCAAACTGCCCCACCAATTCAAACTCTCCCGGTTCCCCTGACCCTGAGCTCTCCTTTGACCACGACTCTGAACACTGCAACTACTACCCACCCCTACTAGTACATTACCCGCCTAAGTCAAGACTCAATCTGCAGGAGACATTCCTACTCTCCCAACTTCCTCAACTTCATCACCTCTACCCCCACAACCTTCATCAATCACCCCATCCTCCCTCATTACTAGTTTACAGCCTTATTGTCCACCTCTCCGTAATACTACCTCCCTCAACAATACTACCTCTTCCACATCCCCATTCTTCTACCACCCCCATCTCTATAAATATCTTAAATACTCTATTTAGACCAGCCAAATGGGACCGGTTTTTCGTGATCCACCCTACAGCCCCTTACTCTGACAACACCCTTCTCTTTCAACGATGTCTCCAAAAACAAGTAGACAAAGTCTCTTTCCGTAGCCGACCTAATCATTCCTGTCTTGCCACTGTTACATTCAAAACCCAAGCTATATTATCAACTCGAACTGATCTCTTTGCAGAACCTTATCCAACCTCAATACTTCTACCAGACCTGTCTCAATCTCCCCAGTAAACTCTCCTATCGATATCAAACATTGGTCAGATTGTGGAAAACTATCTCCTGCCTCACAGACTATGATGTACTATCAACACAGTGCTACTCCATTCCTCTTAGGAATCGCCAAAAATACATCCTGCTAAACACTGCCGTTCCTCAGCCCGATGCCCTCTATGTGTCCAACCGGGTCATAACCGATCAAACTGCTCACGCACATGCGCTAACTGCGGCAGCCTCCTTAATTTATCTTATAGGGGATGCCCCACCTACAAATTTGAGTCTGAGGTGGCAATTCTCAACTACGGACTTGGTCTCACTCTACATGAAGCCAGAAAAGAGAGACGTTGACAAGGTTTTTCTCATACTCCCCACTCCAGTAATGTTGCTTGCTCTGCCCCTCTCCCTCCCTCCCAAAATGTTCCGACACCATCCACTATACCTAGCCCTCCTACATCTTACTTCCCCACTTCTACCTCCTACCTTCCCTAGTTAACACTCCAATCTCAACTACAGCCCTAACACCTTCCCCTCTCCCTCCATGCACTACCCACAGCAGGCTAAACATTCCACCCCTTCTCCTGTCACACTCACCTACCTTTGCTTCCACTCCTTACCAGTCTCTTCTCCCCCCCCCAAAAACTCAAAACTATCTGCTTTTAGTCCCAAAATAACACCGAAAACCCTCATCCACCCTCAAATTCCACAACTCCCTCTACCTCCACACTCAAAGTGACTGCCGATATCCATCCTCCTCCTACTCACATTCACCTTACACCACTTCCTCCTACTCCTTCCCAACACAGCCCATCCCCCTCAGCTCCAACTACATTAACCCTCCCTCCATCCCTTCGATCAATTCCACTCCCTCCTGGATACACATGTGAATCCCTTATGTCACAACTATGCCCTTCCTATAACCCATCCATCATCTGCCTCCAAGAGTTTTTACACATCCTCCTCTTCTTTGACAACCTGTTTTCCTTCCTCAGATGCATACATATCCTTCACTTGATCTAATCTCCTTACCTAAAAAGTTTAATCGCAGTTCAGATTTCAAGACATCAGAGAATTCACTCAGGAGAAAAAGTATTCGAAGGTTCCGAGTGTGGGAAGAGGTTTAATCGAAGTAGTTTTCTGAAGAAACCAGAGGATTCACTCAGGAGAAAAAGTATTCGAGGGTTCCGTGTGGGAAAAAGGTTTAATTGAAGTAGTTTTCTGAAGACACCAGAGGATTCACTCAGGAGAAAAACCATTCGAGTGTTCCGAGTGCAAAAAAAGGTTCAAAGGTTCATTTGAGTGGTCCGAGTGTGGGAAAAGGTTTAATCGAAGTTATGATCTGAAGAAACACCAGAGGATTCACTCAAAAGAAAAACCATTCGAGTGTTCCGAGTGCAAGAAAAGGTTCAAAGGTTCATTTGAGTGGTCCGAGTGTGGGAAAAGATTTAATCGAAGTTATGATCTCAAAAAACACCAGAGGATTCACTCAGGAGGAAAACCATGCGAGTGTTCCAATTGTTGGAGAAGGTTTAATCGAAGTTATGATCTGAAGAAACACCAGAGGATTCACTCAGGAGAAAAAACAGTGTTCCAAGTGCGGGAAAAAAAATTTAATGAAAGCGGTCATCTGAAAACACACCAAAGGATTCACTCGAGCTGTATACAATGCCACACCATTCGCATTGCCGATCTGAAGAGTAGACACACGGGAAAAATTTATACACATTCAGAAAACAAAAAATTAACTGATGTCAGTTGAACCATCATTATACATATATATAATATAATAATAAATAAATTATATATATATATATATATTATATATATATATAATATATATATGTATGAATGTACACATGCGGGCGTGCGGGTCGCTCTCGGAGAGGTTAGTAAGCGTCAGTAAGTGAATTGGGTCAAGATCGGCTGACCTTTGTATGCTGAGAAGATTGTAGTATAAGGATGAACAGGGTGTACCACGAACAGTAGAGCGGCGGTGGCCCGATCTCCTCGGCGGGTTTTGCGCGGCTCTCAAGGTTACACCGATAGCCTCGGATGATGGAGTGGATGATATACGTACACTATTAAGATGTATATTAGAGTCAGCCAATAGATGGCAGTTATTTTCCCATATAGTTACTGAAGTGACTATGTCGCCATCTATTGCAAAAGAATGTCGCCTCAAGGTAGAGTTTCCCGTCCTCTGGAACCACGAGATCCGTGTTCCTAACCGAAGTAATACGGTATAATTTCCGTTCTGGAAGCAACGAGATAAAACAGGTATGGTACGGACCTGCCTGCCGCCGCCGCGATGGCCGAATGTGGAGGGTGCTCCTACTCGGTAACAGATTTCCTGCGCGAGGTAGCAACCAGCCAGGAATAAATACTGGAAATGTGCTTCCGCCACGGCCTCCTCCGTCGGGAAAAAACCTGTGGCAAGTGTGGGGATCCAGCATGCATGGACCTGAACAAGAAAAGGTTAAGGTGTGATACAGCTATGGCGGTCAGGAAACAGAAGAGGCGGAGGTGTGGCTGGTCCGCTTCGATGTTCCTGGGTGCTTTCTATGAGCATTCCCACCTCAATGTTGAGACCTTGCTGATCTTCGTGATCTTCTTCGTCCGGGAGAGGTTCACGTACTGGCTCATGCGGCACGAGCTGGGAGTGAGCCCAACGACCTTCAGCAACTGGTCAAGTTTCTGCCGGGAGGTGATGGTTCACTGGGCTCTTGATCGGCAAGGTATGATCGGCGGCCAAGGAAAGATCGTTGAGATAGACGAGAGCAAGTTCGGGCGCCGCAAGTACAATGTGGGCCGAGTGACTGATGGGCAATGGGTCTTTGGTGGTATCTGCGGGGAGACGCGCGATCTCTTCCTCGTGCCGGTGGAGGATCGGACCAACGATACTCTTCTTGCAGTTATTAAGGAACGGATCGCTCCGGGGTCGATCATCATCTCCGATTGCTGGAAGGCCTACAGCTGCCTCCCCGAAGAGGGGTTCGAGCACCTGACCGTCAACCACTCGTACCACTTCGTAGATCCAGACACGCTAACTCGTACGTACATGATCGAGCGGCAGTGGAGGGAGGTCAAGAGGAAGGTACCACTCTGTGGCCGCAGGAAGAAGCACTTCGCTGGGTACCTGGTTCGGTGCATGTTCCTCATGCACTACCAGGACCTGTACTTGAGGTTGCACCACTTCCTGTGTGCTGCAGCGTTGCTGTATCCTCCGGCCTAGGACCTCCTGCCGGATACACCCCACCTCCTTCACCTTCTGCGTCAAAGGAGCACCCTCCCTACAATCAGCAGCATCTATCAATCAGGATAGTACCTTAAAAATCCTAGTTTATGGTAGGTTATCGGCTCCGCATCTAGTTCTTATGCGCTCTATCCTGCCATGAATACATAGTGTATGCTTTGTTTCCTCGGTAGGGGTTGGGGGGCAGCAGCCCTCCCCTCCCCAGGGTGGGCCACAGCCTCCTGCAATGGAAAGTAATGTGAATTAACATCGTTATTTTTTTGTGGGTTATATTATTAGTGTTATTTAACCCCGCATTTTCCCTGGAACTTTTCATGCCCTCCCCTGCTATTGGAGCTAAGGGGGAGGTTTCCGCGCAACAAAAGCTAGATATCCGCATTCTGGACAGTATTAGGAATCCAACGATACCTAAATCGTCGATGTCCGATCGGCGGACGGAAGCTGTAAAATTAGCGTAGAGGAAGGAAGAAATTTTTATTCATTTGTGTACGTGAATTTTTTAATAACAGATACACAAAAGGAATTCACTGACGTTCCAAACATAGCCAGATTCATTAACATCCTCCTGTTGGCCAGATAGGACATGGCCCTCATAGAGACCAACAAGATGAGCTAGGAGATGAGCATTGGTCCACATATGGCAATATATTTGCATCCGCCATTAGACTGGTGTCAATCATCTCTTTAAGGAGTAACTGATGTGGGTGTGAGTGCCACAGGTATGGCTGGGTGTTGGAGATCGACGGGGAAAGTTGGGGCGGCTCCCCCGACGACTAAGGCCTGGGAAGGCCTTGAGTTGCTTGCTGCTGTGTCTTGCTCTACTGGAGGATCGGTGGGTGCTGATCTCGGCCCGGGCGCCGGAGCATAAGTAGGGCTCCGGCTGTGTCAGCTACTGGGAGCGAAGGGAGCCTGCGGTCCAATGGGCAAGCCGGGAGCTGTCCGTTCTCATCAAATCAGGTCTCAGCATTAGTCATTGAGAGGCGGCTGATGGTGAGGTGCTTGAGGACGCAGCTGTGTGGACCTGGAAGTAACCTGAGGGTAAGTATGCCGCGCTGCAGTTTGCGGAGGTCTGCTACACACAAGCCTTTTCCTTTCCCCTTCATTTTCGAGTCGTAGACAGTGAGGGGCCAAGGGGCTGTGAGGCAAGCACGATCTTTCTCGCTTCCGTCGTCTTGAACCTGTCCAAACATACTACAGTTTAGTGATGATAGCTCTATTTAAAACTGTCTAATATCATGGTAAATAATGGACCTCTTTGGACACAAATCCAACCCTTAACGTTAACGAAAAACACAAAATTAAGTTTGCCGAGTTGTTAAAGTTTTGCTACCAGTTCTCTCCAAGCCATTGTTATACCTCCACCCATCGTCTGTAATACTTCTGTGCAGAACATACTCAACTCGGAAAAATGTCAGTTAGAGGGGAAAGCAAGTGGAAGCATGAAGAGATCACAAATCAAGACCTATTCAGGTGAGTCTATCTCTGGGCTCCCCCTCCCCCTCCCGTTGAAATGAACTATGAAAAGGTTCTTAAAGTCTCCTATATGGACTGATTGATTGACTGGTGGCGGTAGTGAAACACTGATGTGGCCGTCATCTTTATTGCTGAAGAGTAACACGTAAATAAATACATGAGTATGATGATACAAGAACACGCTGTAGCTGGCATGCTGAGGGAAGCCGAGGCCAATGAGCCCAAGCCTGGACAGGGCCTCATGGCGCAGTGATCGTCGAGGGTATGAGGGAGAGGTTGACCCAGGTCAGCCTTATATATCCATGACCGCGGGCATGTCAGCGGCCTGGCGTCCTCGCCATGCAGACTGCTATAATTAAACTCCACGTGCTGGCTTGCCCCACATGGTGTCCCAAGCCACGTGTATAGTCTCTTCTTCTATAGTATACTATATGGCCTACACCATTGACGGACTCACTGGTGAGGGCCTTGTGAATTTTAGGGTTTGTTGTAGATGGCTGCTAAAGAGAATATTCAACTCCTCTACAATAGGACGACCTTGGGTCTTGCCCAATCATGTGTGCACTATGCCCTCTTTGATGCTATTGTTTAATTACTTGCAATTAAGCTCGCTCCCTGTAGCCACACTTTCATGTCTCCATTTTTTCGGCAATAGGATAACTCTTTGTGCACCTTCTGGTGATCTGAACTCCATCTTTGGGCTAGTGCTTGGATGTGGGCAGACCTTTACCTTCTGCTTGGAAGGTCTGCCCACATTTACCATGTTCAGCCATATATTAGCACCTGATAGACTGTTCACTTGGCTCACAATCCACCCATGCTATGACAGGATGATGGCTCATGTCATTAAATTATCATTTGCTGAGGAGCCCACTGCTAGTCAGTATATATTTCCCTTTAAGAGGTGGCATCTACCCACCTCTCGGCTGCAGGACCTTAATCTCCCTCTCTCAGGTGAGCTGGTCTTTGAGTTGCCCTTTTTCCGTTCAACCAAACAAAACATCTGTCAATGAAATTGTCCAACAGACTCGAAGGCTGGCCCCTCTAGGCTTGCAGACAAAACAGGGAGACCTCTGACTTCCCCTCAGACGTCTTCCCAACGAGATGGGGGCACAAGCTGAATCAGCTGAATCTGCCCCCCCCCCTATGATTAAAGCCTCGCACCCATCCCAAAGGGGCCGTCCGCAACGACCCAGGTCGGAGACAGTTTGGAGTTCCTAGTTTCCCAGTTAAGGTTCCCCATAAACCTGAAGGCTTCAGCAATGCCAACCTCCGGTTGTGAGGTCAGGATATGACCATTGTACCCAAAGATGAAGATGCCTTGAATTCTCTCATGGAAACCAAGGAACTTAAAGAAGGGAGGTGTGTATCTCACCACTGAATCCCGAGGACATGTCAAGATGGTAGTACTTGGCTTCTCACTTGCCTATGATGTGGAGGTGGTCACATCACATCCCTAGGTCAAGGAAGCTTCCCGAATGTCCAAAGGCAAGTCCTGGTAACCCTGAAGGAAGCCCTAATCACTAGCCTTGAGTTGGGTAAATGGTGCTCCTACAGCCTCAGAACATATGTACCTGAGCCACTTCGGTGCTTCACATCCTAAAAATATGGACACCACCAGGCTAGATGCAAAGCTAAGGCACATGACACGTGTGCCTCGATGCCCATAAGGAATGCCAAAGGGACAGAAGAGCCAAATGTCCCAACTATGCAAGGAGGCATCACACCTGGAACCTGACTTGCTGTTAGAAAAGAGGCAGACCTCCAGCGACAGGAGGTCGCTAAAAAAACAACCGGATTTTGTTCCTGCTCCCCCAGACATACATGTCTGAGGACAACAAAAGGGAAATAGCTCCCCCACTTCCTAGGAGAAAGGATGCACCTTCCCAGCTGATAGAGCCAAAAGAGGCTAAGCCTACCCAGGCAAAACCAGCAAAGACCAAGACCACACAGGTAAAGCCTAAAACTAAGCACAGAAAACCAAAAAAAAAAAAAAAAAAAAAAAAAAAGTCAAATCAAGCAAAGGTTAACCACCTCCCAGCAGACCCTTTGCTAGTCTCAAAAAACTCGCTCAACCAACGAGGACTTCAACATGAAGTTGTCAGACTCCATGTCAGATGCCACCAGAACTGGGACATCCGAGACGAGATGAGTACATCGACGTCAATAAGGATGTAGATGTAACACAGTAACACCATGGCACACAACCTAAGCATACTACAGAGGAACATATGTGGCTGTAATCCAAGAAGTCCAATCCTCCAGGCAATAATGCTTCATAGGCTATCATGTCTTTATGCTACCAAGCACAGATGGTACAGAGGCTTGATCATCCTGGTCAGAGCAACAATCCCTTTCTCCTCAATGGCCGATCCGCCACAACATGGAGATGGTGTTGAATCTCTTGCTCAATAAAATCCACCTGGTCAGGGCCCTCTTCAAATTGTACAATGCAGACCAAGCCGTAGTAGCTTAGAAATCGCCCAGGCGTATGCTACTGTAGCACAATACCGATTGATCATAGGAGGAGACTTAAATGCACACCACCCCATCTTGGCTCCCTGTAGGAAACCAAATGTGGCAAGCCAACGTGATTAAGGCATTCTCTCAGATCGCTCTTCTCAACACCTAAGAATCAATGCATGTGAAGGGGGGGGGGGTACTAGACCTCACTTCTTCCACTGCAACTATGGTGGAGGGACTTGGATGATGTGTCGATGAGACTGTTACAAGTGATCACTTTGGCATTGTTATCACCCTCTGGGCACAATCCTTGGTGGAAAACAGATAAGGCCAACTGGCAAGCCTTCTTGAATGTCTTGACCCGCTTCTTAGAAGCAATGAACCCCTATAGAATGAAATTGTGGCTTTGCTTGAGGGCAGACTTTTCTGATGCTTTAAATGAGGCAGCCTCACTGACCATTCCTAAAACTCGGCCTTGGTCCAGAATTCACAAAGATGCCTGCTACTATAATGAAGAGATAAAGGAGGTCAACTACAGAGTGAACATGTACAGAAAACTTTTTGGAGGGCAAAGAACCCCTGACAACTTAGAACTCGTAAGGGAAGCTGCCGGGGATGCCAAGGAAACTGTCACAGAGCCTGATAAGTTGGATGCTATCTTCTCTCTGAGAGAAGTAAAAAAAAAAAAAAAAAAAAAATCACACATCCTTGGGCTCTGATGGGATTTCCTACGCCATCATTTCCTACATACGGCTGGCAGGTAAGCTTGCATTCCCTGTAACTCATCAACAAATCCTGGCAAACTTCCACGGATATAGTTCCCATCCCAAAACTAAAGGAGCTAGGGAGTCCCACCTCCCTCCTCAGCTATCTGGACAAGACAGCCGAGAGGATGGTACTAATCCGGATTCAATCGAAACTGGGACCACCACATGAACACTTCCGTGGGTTCACAAGGGACATGAGCACAGCACACAGCATAGCTCCTAAGCACAATCAGCACTGTCACATGTGACAATATTCCTAGATCTGGAGAAGGCTTTTGAATTAGGAAGTCCTCTTGCTATTCAGGAGACCCTGATCCACAAGGGAATCAGATGTAAATTGAGGACCCCACCCACAGGGTGGGGTCCTCAGTCCAGTCCTTTTAATGGCCTAATATACTGTATCTTCAACATACGCCTTCTAGAGGGTGCAAGTTCATCTTATACAGACATTACCGAAGAGACCAAATGTTTATGAGTAGTTCATCAAATTTCAGTCTCACGAAGTTTTGAGAGCACCGCATTAGATATAAAGTGGTCAGCTTCAAGGTTCTGAAACCAGAACACTATTCGTATTTTAAATCCGAGACTATATCTAAACATGGGTGGCACACTTACAGGGCTATCCAAAATAAGGAACAACGGATGGTACGGACACACTCCCTATTTCTCTTAACAGTCTGCGCAATCTGTAAACAAACAAACAAAAAAACACGGTATCAGAGTCTAAGTGCAAATGTGGAATTGAAAGTGCACGACCACTATATAAAACGAAATTCACGCAATGACAATTACCGATGAACACGAAACAAACGCTCTCTTGCAAATAAAATCGTCAGCTTCAGGAATGTTTTCTCCCGAGCCTCATCATCTGATTCTACACCATCAAGTGTTTTAGTCTCACCTGGAAGCTCCTTCAGTTACCATCTCTGTTGCCACCTGTGACAAATCTCCTCTTGACCTGTCGGCTGTGAGGCATTATCTAGAAGATTCAATATCAACTACCGATTATCTTTAGAATGACTGAGCGATAGTAATGCTGCAAACAATCAATTATGATGATAATGAAGCAGATGACGATGACGACGACGACGATGATAACGATTATCATCACCATCATCATTATACTGATTATGATAATCAATATATTTATGACAATTATAAATATTTATCATCATCAGTTATTATTATGGCGCTATTATATCAGCCATTATATTTTTGCAATATAGTGTACATGTTACATGCAAAAGGGAAGGAATACATTCCGACCTTGGTGGCTATAATCCAGCCAAGCCCATTTCGTATCCGGGGTATAAACTAACCTAGCCTAACTTTTACCCCGGGTATAAAACAAGCTATCCTAAAATAACCCCGGCTATATTCTGAGCTGTTACACCGAGACTTATGCACATCTATGCCCGGACAGAAAGAGACGCAGACACTATGGCTGCAAAGAAGAAAATAAGGGAGAGGGAGATCACCGAGACAAACCTTTGCAGATGCCACCAACTTGGCTGGAGTCCACAACGGCTTAACATCTACTTGGTCTACACTGGGCGGCGCATCCTGGTAACTGACACACCCGAAGCCGGAGCGCTCCACTCTGCCTTCCTTTATGACCGCCGTTCTTCCACCGCCCCAGCCTCCACTTTTGCTTGTAAACCTGCTACAATTTTATATCAATATCCTCAGTACATCAGCTTCCAGCATACGCAATGCAGTCGCGTTCTCAGTCCCTAAGCCCAGTGGAATAAGCGCCCTACCTGCTAGGTTTCTTCTTCCTGGGCCCCAGTCCACTCGTCCCCATCGTCTTCGTGGACTCGAGGAGGCCTGGCTGTGGGCGCGACGAACTCCGGGCGCTTGGGATCCAGTCCTGGATGAACGCACAAGGGATTTTAGAGAGGGCGTTTGCCTGAGCAGGTGGTGAATGAAATGCCCGGATCTAAATGAAATATTTTGGTAAAACCCCGATGAAGTGATATTTGAAATTGGAGAAATCTGTGTGTGTGTGTGTGTGTGTGTGTGTGTGTGTGTGTGTGTGTGTGTGTGTGTGTGTGTGTGTGTGTGTGTGTGTGTGTGTGTGTGTGTGTGTGTGTGTGTGTGTGTGTGTGTCGCATACAATCGCGCATGTTTCAGCGTGCGTGCATAAGTATTTAGATGTGAGCGCAAATGTTTGTGTGTTTGGGGGTGGAAGTGGATACATGCATATGTACAGCTGGTCGAATGAATTCGCGGCCACCCTAAATTGATCAAGCTGAAATTTTATCTGGTAACACTGAAATGCATTCGCTTTTAACAATAACCATTTTACAACTAGGTGGTTGTTAAATAAACAATACCAAAAAAAGTGTCTAGGCAAAGTTTGTCACTCATCTATTAATATTTGCATGAAATGCCAAAGAGAGCATATCAAAAAGCAGACATTCCTTGTTATTTTTTATTGAATGTTTATGCCCTTATCTATAGGGACGGTTAACAAAATAAAAACAAAAGTTTTTTTTTCGCGCACGCGCCCAACACTGGCCGCTGAATCAGCTGTGAGAACAATGTCAACCTACTACAAATCTCTCGATTTAGTTGCTAAAAAACGTCATGATGAAAAACTTAAATACAGAAAGCTTACAAGATCCTTTCTCTCTGATGGCTGATCTGAAAGCCCCAATGGTTGGCCCATGTCAGTTTTGGTGATATCTCTACCTAATACACACGCCGGGTGGTTACACAGAAGAGGAGTTGAAAGCCTACAAATCACTCGAAGCTATCAATGATAATGAAATTTGGTATTCAACATAAGAAAAAATATGAATACAGCTATCAGTATTTGCTGGGCCATACTAATTGGATGGTTGACCGAACCTTATACAAACACCTGGTGTTTGCACAAAATTAATTAAAGGGCTACACATCTCTGGAGGGTACTAGTAAGTACTCAATACTGTTCATAATAAGACTAATTCATAGTCGTAGGATTAAGTTCTCCGGAACTTGTGAAATTCTTTCTTGATCGCTCTTTGCCTTTTAGGCCTGTTTTCTTCGAAAAGTTGCTCAATACAGTGGTTTTATCAATATTTTTTTCGGGCGTTATAGCCAGACTTTTCTAAAAGATTAAATTTACATTCCCACGCAATACTCACCATGATACCTTTAAAAGATTTAAGCAAATTTCCTGTTCTTGAGAGGGCAGTGTAGCAGTCATTACATTTACTATCTTCATTTTGTTCCCATTTAAGTTCTTACGACCTTTGTTCAAGGAGTTTTAAAATCAAAGTAACTGAAACTTAAAGTGAAAGAAGATACTCAATAGTAACCAGTCACCCACATCTACCACCGCCTAGGCCTAACCACGGGGAAATAAATCCCCTAGAGAGAGTTATGACGATATAACATAACCGTTTAAATTTTAGAATATCTATAGAAAAGCTATCGTACGTACCATTAGCTCAAACTCTTACATCACTCCCAGGTGCAGGATCACATTTCTTGCGATTGATAGCCAAAGCCTCCTTCTCTCGTGGTCTTTGGGAAAACAATTAAAACTCAAGGTTGAACCTTTATGCTGTCCATTTGCACATCCAATATTAATGCAATTGTTTACCATGTCGAAGTTTCTTAGAAAAGGGTGAAAAAGGATCTTGTGTAAATCGAGAAAAAGGACGATGTTCGCGACAGACCAATACTTAATAACGCAGTTCGTGGAAAAAAAAAAAAAAAAAAAAATTATTGCCCACCACTGCCTCCGATTGATCACGTGACACTGGTGACGTCACGATGACCGTCCCTATACTGAAAGCTTACGCTCGCAATAGGACGAATGCTCTAAAATAATAATAATAATAATAAATCAATGAAATAATACAAAAGCCTCTAAACATATGATATAATTGTCTTTTCCCTTTTTAGAACTATTACACGCAGATAACCATTTAACCTCAATGTTTGTTCGTTAGTTGGCTGTGTAGACATAATTAAGCTTAAAGTCTCATCGGTGCATGACTATTATGGAAAGGGAAGGGAAACAAAATAAAAGCCAGTAATATTAAGCCACTGTGTGGTCACATTTTTATAATTTCGAGAAATTAACCTTCAGAAGGTAGATTCACATCACACCTCCCGCCGCTTCTGTCTGGACGGGAGAATATCAGCTGTTTTTTCTCTCTCCAAAATGACCAATTACGTCTATATTACAAATAACTTGATTATATATGCTACATAAATGCATCATGACTGAACAAGGAAAAACAAATAAAATTGTATGAACAGTATTCTCATTTTACAATGTGTGCAAAATAGTTACAAAAGGTAAGTCAAATCTAGTTATCAGACGGTTCTACTATACATCTATACATTCTTGTTTAATTTTTATCATAATATTGTTAATCTTTCTATATAAATTTCATGCAAGTATTCTTCCATTGGTGGGTGTAAGCAAGAACAACATTGCTATATGGCGGTATTAACATTCTGTGATACCTTCACCGCGGAGCATGGCTCCTTCTCCCCCTTTTCCACACTCTAGCTTGCCCTGCCCTTTCCTGGCTCTGCTGTTGGGCCATAATGGATGCTGCTGTTCTACACACTTCAGTGCCATACATGAAGTACCACAGAAAAGGGATATAATATAGAAAATATACAGAAAAGACCCGGAACAAGTGAGCCGCTGGTTGACGGGTAGTTAGCCGTGTGCCTGGGCAAGGTGGTAGACGCGGAGACCACCGCGCCTGGCGCGCTACAGGGGCGGGGCGGTCTACAGCCGGCGTTCACAGCAGTTACACCTCTCCTTGGAGCCTTTTTAAGTTATATTTTATTCATATTTTATTTATTTTGTTATTGTTTTACGTTCATTTAATCGTTCTAGTCGTTTCATGTTTTATATAATGATTTTCTCATATTTTACCATTTTTAATGTAATAAATCATTTCATAAGTTGCTGTATTTGTGCCCATTCCTCTAGCCAATCTTGTGTGGATATTTGCTATTTAACATCTTACAGCCTTTGATCTCCGAGCCCTTGGTGCTTCTTCGGAAGCTCGCGCCCCCACGCTACCATACCCCGGGGTTGCGGTTACCCCCATGCCACTACAATTCTTGGCGGCAGCTGTGAGATCCGAAGTTACCACAGGTCAGACGTGTGGTTGTTGGTGTCATCTAAACGGTTTTCTATGCTTAAGGTGGGTCTTTTATTTGCATTAGGTTTTAGCTGTGGCGCACTTGTGGAAGTGATATACCGTGGAAAAAAGTGACAAGTGTGATCTAAGTGCAGGTAACGTGCGCCGAGGTAGTTAGGCCCACTGCTCGTTTATTTTTATCCCTCTTTACGTACTTTTGTTCCATGTGCCGTTTAGATAGGCTACCAGTGATCCCACTGGCTAGAGGAGGAAGCCAAACTCTCAACTATTCTTAACATAACGTAACTGTAATGGCTCCTTATTAGCGGATTCGCCATGCGAACGCTAGTTACCTTGTGAGAGACCCGATGATTATTTTCGTGAACGTCTGCTTGACTCTAATGCTGCCTGCATTGGTTGTAACCCAGCATTATTGGTTGTAACCCAGCACTATTGATTGTAACCCAGCACTATTGGTTGTAACCCAGCACTATTGGTTGTAACCCAGCACTATTGGTTGTAACCCAGCACTATTGGTTGTAAACCAGCATTGAGAAGGTCTTAGATATGAAATGTACTTTTATCGATGGTCATCTTGTTTTATGTTAAATACCGTGTTTAATCCCAAGGTTCTGAATGTGTTTGTTCTTTAAGGTGTTGAGATTTGGTATACATCAATCGTATTAAGTGTCTTGCTGTGTATAGCGTGCGTGCATGCGTGAATGTTGTGCCTTGCTGTGTCTAGCATGCGTGCGTGCGTGCGTGCATGCGTGAATGCTGTGCCTTGCTGTGTCTAGCGTGCGGAAGTGCTGTACCTTGCTGCGTCTAGCGTGCGTGCCTCTAGAATTACATTGATCCCTTGCTGGTGGATCATAAACATTTATGATTCTGATTTTCTTTACCGAGTGCTTTTGCATCCTGGGCTCTTTTACTTTCCACCTCACTCGCTAGTGGGTTTGGTCGTTCATTTTAGGTTCTCAGGAAGGTTAAATCTACTCCTGTCCCATCACCTGGGGGAAATGTAACGCAGGACCCCACAGAGCCCTCACAAGTGCCTAGAGAGGATCTAGTAGTGGTGATTCCTCGTGACTTATTACTCGACCTACGTTATATTTACATTTTCCAAATTTTGATTCATTAATCTCGACAATTTCCCCTGACCCTACCTATTTTGTCGGATTGATTTTCAAAACACCAAAAAAATTAAAACCTCCCGGCAAAAGCTCGCCCAATCGCAAAGTCGTCCTGTTTGGGAAATTAAACAAGCTCCGTGCAGATGCGTAAGAAAACGTCTCTCTCAAATATAATTTGACAAATTTTAAATTGGTTTCAAAATCGAGCTTACTGTAATCAAACCAGGTGTTCTGAAAGTGATTTTTTGTATTTTTTTAAGAATATAATTATAGTAAAATAACCACATTACACAGAATAAGAATTAAAATGTATAAACTTAAAATGAATTGAGAAAATGTTATAAATAAGAATAGATATACAAAAATAATTCGTAATCAGCAATGATTCCAGGTTGGTTGAAAGTGGTGCACCGAAAATGTGACCATAGAAAACGATTATATAGAAAATGTAGACATAAACAGTGAACCCTGGCTGTGCGCCGCGGTTTTTTTTTTTTTTTTTTTTTTTAACTGTAAATATAAGGCCTCTGCATCTTAAAATTTATTCTATCCTACTTTATTTTTCCCGCTGTATAAGATGGCGGTGTCATTTCTGTTCTATCTACGCGTGTCGCCCTCTTCAACCTCTACCGGTGGTGGTTAGAATTAACTGCCTATTCTTATGACTTTAAGTATAAGCAAGGTGCTTCCAACCATGTACCTGATGCCTTAAGTCGTGCCATTCAAGACGTCGACTCTGAAGAGGATACTGATCTACTTTCACTTGGTACTAAGGATAATCAACCAGTTACGGTAAGCACTCAGTCTGCTGAAGTTGCTGTCCTAGAGGATGATCCACTTGTACCCGCCAACATTATTTTCCTAATATGCTCGCAGCTACACGCAAATTTGTGAGCGAGTGCGGACCATGCCAGCGCCGAAAGGGAGCAGACTTTCGTCGTGCACGACTGCAGCGTGTTTCCGACGTCTCTCTGCCTCTCCAGTTAGTGTCTGTGGATTTATTAGCACTTGCTCCATCATGAGATGGGTTCAGGTACCTCATAACGACTGTCGATCATCTGACCCGATATGTTATTCTTGCCCCATTGGGAAGTAAGACTGCCAACGAGGTTGCATTGGCCTTGGTAAATTATATAATATTAGTGTTTGGGCGCCCAGTGTATTCAATCAGATAATGGTCGAGAGTTTCGCAATAGTGAGTGGACAGAGGTGTGTGAAACAATCAATGCCAAGACTAGGTTTACAGTGGCCTATCATCCTCAGTCAAATGGGATGGTGGAACGACCAGGGTATAGCTTGTATCATGGAAGGTGATCCAGAGGGTTGGGATCAAGCAGTGCCTCGTGTCCAGTTCGCACTAAACACTGCCATACATAAAAGTATCCAGAACCAGCCACTTTATCTTTTGACAGGATGCTTACCCTTCTATCCAGTTGGACAGACTAACCTGGCTGATGTGGAAGGCTCAGCTGCTAATTCATTCCGGAGAAGATTAAAAGCCAGGCAAGCTGCTGTTCAGGCCTCCCGAATGGCTCAGGAAAGTTGGGCTGCTCGATACAATATGAGAGTTTGACATCAGTTTCATCCTGAGGTGGGTCAGCTAGTACTGGTTCATAATTATCCAAGGCTTTCACATACTGCCGCCCATGTATTCAGAGCTCGCTGGACAGGTCCTTGTAGATTAGTGAAGTAGATAGGTCCTGGCACTTGGAAGGTTAAGCCCCTCTCTAATCCCACAGTTAAGCGTACTGTCAAAACAAACCAATTAAAGGCATACCATGCATTAGAGGAACTGGAGGTGCCAGAGTTGTCTTTGGAGCCTGAGGAGAATCGGAATCCTACAGATGACATAGGTGTCCTGGGACCAGTGGTGCTTCAAGACCACCGCAAGATCAAGTAGATGACCCAGGTGGGAGTGAAGAGGTGGTGTAGGGTGGAACAACTACACCCTGGTCTGCCTTTTATCCGAGGCTGTGGCACGCAGATCACTTCCGCTATGCAGACATTGAGGTCATGTATTTCCTACCAACTAGTATTTTGAATTAAGTCCCTTATATCATCACAATATAAACATTCCTCATTAAACTACCGTTATTTTGCCATGTGTGATTAGGTACTTCATCGGTGTTTCTTGTTCCAGGTACTAAAGATGTTAAAGGGAGCAGCGAGCCTTGCCTGGTGGACGGCACCAGCAGCAGCTAGGGGGGGGGGGGGGGCATAGGCTAGCGACGAGTCGGTGCTCGACGCTCATTCTTGTGGGGTTGAAGCTGTAGTGATACCTTCACCGCGGAGCATGGCTCCTTCTCCCCCTTTTCCACACTCTTGCTTGCCCTGCCCTTTCCTGGCTCTGTTTATGGGCCATAATGGATGCTGCCGTTCTACATACTTTAGTGCCATACATGAAGTACCACAGAAAAGGGATATAATATAGAAAATTTACAGAATATACCCGGAACGAGTGAGCTGCTGGTTGACGGGTAGTTAGGTAGTTAGCCGTGTGCCTGGGCAAGGTGGTAGACGCGGAGACTTCCGCGCCACGGGGCAGTCTACAGCCGGCGTTCACAGCAGCTACACGCTACCATACCCCGGGGTTGTGGCTACCCCATGCCACTACAATTCGATTAGAAAATTAAGACAGTGAATGCCAGTTCTTTCATATACTTTCTCGTGCACTTTACTGTGAGTATCGAAATATAAATCGCAAAGTTTGACACTTTTAACACCAATTGACAAAAAGGCTTGCATTGTTCCACTTGAATGCACTAGTGTTCAATAACCTTAAACCGTGAATTCCTGCGGCCAGTTGTACAAATGAATATGTAAAGTGATTACGAGTACGGCAGAAAAGCCCTCTGATTGGTGTCCTGCGCATGCGTAGTGAAACAAACAAGATGGCGGCGTAGACACGATTTGATATTGATATCAATTAAATTAGGTTAGGTACGTATTTGTTACCCGGAAATAACGCCTATATGCGCATATGCATGTGCCATACGCCTAGCCCCAAGAAATCGAATAAGGCTACCGTTCGCATAACATCGGTAAAAACAAAACTAAATACATTCATATTCACATCTACGCTTTTCCTTGCAACCTCTTTACTACCCATTGCTCTTCCGGTTATAAACAACGAATCAAACTTTCACGCAAAAGGCCTTGTTTCCTTGTCCTTATCGTTGTTTTCTCTACAATTTCTTTTGTACAAATTCGTCAGTCAAACTGGATAACTGTAGCTTATCAACAAAGTTTAGATGTATCAGAACAATTGCATCTCAAGATACAGCTGCAAGAGAGATCATACTAGGTTATTCCTTATCAAGATTAAAGCCTCCAGTGCTAAGCTTAGGGACGCTTTCAGTCCGCGAAGGCAAAAGAAGCCAAGGTACCTATATAGGCCTTGAACCCCGCCTAACCGAACCTGACGTCAGGTTAGGTTAGATTGGGTCCCATTTTTCAGGTTTTAAGTGTTTTTCTCTCCTTGGCAGTTACCGAAACACGTGTTTGGTATTAGGGTGATTTTCCTTTATCGTTATCTTTTAACCGCAGCTTCCCTTCTAAACCCCATGCTCCCCCAAGCCACTTGCCTAACACTGCGTCCCTGATGTGCAATGTGAAGGAATTTGTCCGGTGCTTTTTTAGCAAGTCTGTCAGTTCTTTATAAATATGAATTGATATTATTGATTGGCACAATTCCTTTTCGGTGGTTACCATTATTTTCTTTTAGGAATTTACACTTAGCTAAGGCCTGACTTAAGGAAATAACACTTTTCTGTAAATATTCAATGGGAGTGAAATGGACATTCGAAGCGACGAAACTCACCTAATTCTTTCATCGTTTTGTAGTTTGAGGATATTCTCGAAGCGATTCTTCTCGATCTTTGGGAAGGAAAGTCATTCTTCCGTCGGAAACAGTTTTGAGTCATTAGCCATCGCAGTTGAAGTTTAAACGTTCTCCAAGCCCAATGTTGAACGAACAACTGGATACCGCGGGTTGGTCTGACGGTCAGACTCGGTCTGAGCCGATTGGCGCGGGGCCTCGGCCTACATGGGGCCGTGACGTCATCATGACGCTGTGCATTCATACCCATGCATTGCACTGATAATTGCAGAATATCTGTAGATATAATAAAATAAATTAATTAGACGAGGAAAGTTCCTCGTCATAAGACATGCCTTGCTTTTTATTGTTGCCTTTAAGCTGCATGAGCATGACGTCACGACCAAGCCGTTAGCCTTTTAAGATTTTACGAGATTACGAGATCGCTTTTATTTTAATGGAAGGAAGTAATTACTTCAATTGGCATTAGTGATGACATTCTCTGTTACCCCCCCCCCCAAAAAAAAGGGGGGGGGAAACCACACATTACATTTGTAATAGTACAAAGAGCCCACTTCTAACCGGTATATCAAAAGCGAGAGACAGAGGCAGCCTAACTGAAGACTTTTATACTTTTTCAGACTTCATTTGTGGTCATCCTTGAAGTCTGATAAAGAAAATCTCTTCATCAGAAAGGCGATTACTGCGTAAACATTTCGTATAATTCCACCTATTTATGCAAAAGTAAAGGCACGACAGACTTAACCTAAATGCTACTCTACGTTACCGGAGACAATATTTACCACACTTCAGTTCAGTGTTTATTTTAAACAATGTTATATTATACATTTTGGATATATTGATAAGTGCGGTACTATCTCTTTGACCAAATATTATGATAACAGATAATCGACTGTAATGTTTAGTTAACAATGAATTTGAAGTCTGGTCGTTTTTCTTTGTTCTTTTCTTTTCGTGTTCTATCAAGACATCATGTTCAAAATCCAATAATTTAGACATGAAAAACGGTCACTTCGCTCATTACAATCATGGCATCCAATTTCATCCTTAGTTATCCGTTAAATGTTCGGGTTTCAGTCCCTAACCTATATATGTGGTTGAATTTCGTGGTGTCATTTTCTTGGCAAGTCATTCTTTACTTCTTATCAGTGGTGTTAAGTTATTTAGTTAGATTGGGTTTGCTTTTATGAGCGGTGCCTCTGTGTACGCAATTTGAGTATGAATTTGAGTGTTCGTAATATATCTTGTCTGTCTGCTTCTCTCTCTCTCTCCGCCATTGCCGTCCTTCCCATCTCTCTACTTACTAATTCTGGGTAGTTGCATGCACAACAGATTTTTTCCACAGTTAAAATTCAATTTCTAGGAACTTGGCAATTAAGCTGAAAGAATCAGTATAGGGAAATGCATTAAGTTACTCTGATAACTTACCAGATATTGGTTCTCAATTTTCCACCATACAATCATAAAAATACCACTATAACAAGATCCGACATCAAATAACCAATTCCCTGAGGAAAAATCATGTATTTTGTGAAAAATAATCAACGAAAGTAACATTTGCAGTGACATTGTGCACGTAATTTAGATATTGAGTAATATTCTGATACTTACAAATATTAGTGATATTAATATATCCTCAGTTCCATTTGATAAATTTAAGGACCCAACTTACCGACTAGGGGGACAATGAATCATATGATTTTTTTTTTATTTTTTAGCACTAGGACCAAATTATGAGTAAAGGCCAAGGATTCAGGATACTCTACAGAGTGATTTCAGCACCGTATGTACTGGTGGAGGTTGGAAGAAGTCTTACCTCCCAGAAAGTTTTCTTATACATAGGTTATTTGAACATATAAGCAAATATAACTTAGGCGAGATGACAGGAAGGGGTTATGAGCGACCTTTTTTCAGGGATGTTCCTTCCCCCCCAAGGTAGGTCTGTTTAGATTCTGTCCCTGGGGAAATCCCCTTTTTCTGTTGTATCATTTCCCGTTTTGGGATGCATTACAAGTAAGATACTTCAGCTGTCATCTTTATTTTCTTCTATGAAAGCAGCGTTAACCTCAGCTGCGAGGAGTCTTGGCATTGGATGCAGGTTGCGTCTTGTATATGGACAGATGTTAGGGAGCTTTGCCCAGCGTCCTCTTGCCTCTAGTCTTCCACATGTTTTGTCAGCCGGTGATCCTTTGATCGGCTTAAAAAATAGTCGCGTAGGTGTTCTGCTCGAGGAATGTTGGGGTATCTTGATTCCAGCTGTTTAGATCAATGTTCTATGCTGTACTGCATTTTGTTTGAGCTTTTGTGTTGTCGGTGGGTATTCCACTTGTTCTTTCATGCAGTTGGATTTTCGCTTTCTCGTTACAGCGTATTTTTTACATTTTGCTAGGGCGAGTTTTGCTTGTTTGACACTGTTTAGCATATGCCATGGCTCCTATGCGTCAGTTTTTTGGTGTTGTTTCATTACATTCTAAGGGTATTGGCTTGTTTCAAGTGATAGAGATCATTTGGAAATTCTATTTGTTTTTAGTTTTCACGCCAGTTCAAATCTGTTATGAGTAGACGAACATTCTGGGTGTGGAAGGCCAGTATGTTTCGGGCTTTGGAGGGGCATATAATGCGTGTTGCACCATCTGCATAGCAAATATAGAAAGATTTTGGTATAGGTGGTGGGAGGGGTGAGGTATACATTATAAAAATAGTGGGTGATATGGTTGAGCTCTAATAGTGTTTCCATGTTTTACTTCGGCTTTTTGGTGATCTAAAAAGTTGCTCAGGTCGGCTAGTAGCAAACGATATTTTAAGCCTTCAAGCCATACTTCGTCCCACGATTTAGATATATATCGTAGGATAAAATTACATCGTCAGTTGATGATGCTTTAGGTATTCTTTCATAGACAATGGCTAAGTAACAGTGCCTCGCCTTCGTCCGAATCCGCATTGTCTCAGGTTTAGTTTCCAGGATGAGTAAGTACTGTCTTCATGACTTTCTCAAAAATTATCTGGGACTTCTAGTAGAGATATAGGTCTATAACCTCTGCTTTATAAGGAGCTTTGTCTTGTTTTGAAATTAGTCTGACTGTTGCCTCCTTGAATCTCTTAGGAAAGTATCCTGATGCCTGTGATGTATTAAGTATTCTTTTCATAATTTTAGGAGGGAAATTTTGTTATTCCATATTTTTAATGAGGATTTCCTACGAGTCATCAGTGAATTTCTGGGCTAATGTTGGTTCTGTTAGGCTATAGGTATTATTTAGATTATATAGATTTGTTATTTTCTGGGAAGAGTTGATGTATATTATTTATTGTCTCTATGGGGATCTCCTGCTTGTGTGTTCGATTAAATTGTAGTTTCTCTAGTCATCACGAAAGTTTTACTCCAAATGTTTTTATGTATATTTTATTGTTTCGGTTCATCAGACTTGTTTTGTGAGTTAATAAGATAAGGGCGTTTCCTGGAATTTTCCTCCAAGGTTTCCCTATGTTTTTCCTTTGATGCTGTTGCAGATCTTGGTGAATTCACCCTATTTCTTTGAAGATTATAGTTTATTTCTCTCATGGCTATTGTAATTTCGCTGTATCTCCTCAAATTTAGGGTCCAGTCTGCTCTCAGTACTGCTTCTATTATTTTGTTTTTACTCTGTTTTGAGTACTAGCAACTCCGGTAGTGTGTGGGGGTGAGGTTTTGTCTGAAAGGTGGTAATGGGGATGCTTTCCATTTAGCAGAGATAACGTACGTCTTGGTGCCAGGAGTCATTTTCGTTGTCAATATGTCCTGTTGAGTTGCCATTCAGGTCTGGGATGCGGGAATTACGGTGTCTGTTTTTGAAAGTATTCCAGTTTGCTTTCCTGTAGTAGAATCTAAGTTGGACTGGAATCTGTAATGAATATATATTTATGACTGTTATCATGAGGAGGTAGTCACATAGTGATATTCGGCCAGGTTTTAAATGAATTTTGAGACTGGTACATCTGTTACCAATGACAAGGTCAGATGATGTGGCTGATCTGTTATTTATTAAGGTCGAAAATCCTGTGCCAAGTATTGCTATTCGCCCTCTATCAGGTGTACCAGTGTATTCCCATTCTGATTTTTGTTGCCATTTCCTAAGATTTAGTGTCGAGCATTTAGGTCTCCCATTATATAGACTGGCTTGATAGACTGATAATCTGTCCAGGCCTCCATATGGGACAAGTGGCTGTCGACAACTATTGGTCAAAGAAGAATATCGATTCCTATGGCTTGGATTTCCTCATTAAAGTTGTCGATTATCATGGGTTTAATAGTTTCTGATAGCCTTAGCAACCTCATCATTTACGTAGTTTTTGCTACTTTGGTATACTGTATGCACAAACATTTTAATGTTTCCCGGAAATTTTCTGTCAGGATTATGGGGTAATATTATGTCTGGGTCTTCTTCCTGGTACATGTTCGTTAGTTCATTCCTTCTTTCATAAATCCAGGAGAGTGCTGTGCTGTATTACTACTTGTCTATGCTGTCTTGTTCTCGGTGTGAAGAATTGCTCTGTACTCATTTCTTACAGAGCTAGGTTTTGTGGTCAGCTATCATGTTAGCTCATGTCGCTGAAACCCTCCTGCAGGTGCCTTTCCATTCTCTGTTCAGTCTCAGGGGTGCCTTGGGTTGCGTATAAATATCCGAATTTAATGGTTTCATGTTTTATTTCCCTTGCAAGTCGACTCATATCATGGTGTTTATATTTGCTACGATCCTTGGCAAAGAGCTCTAGACCTACAATTTTCGGTTTTGCAGGGATTCCCCTGTAGAATTTTATATAGTTCCCCTGGAGGTAGATGGCTTTGTGTGGAGAAGATTGGTGCTTTCCTTAGTGCTTTCTTGAGTTTGTTCTTTGGTTTTAGGTTATCCTTTATTTATGGTTGTGGTCTGTGAGCCTGTGATTGTGTTTCGGGTCTTTATAGCTGCAGCTTGAGGATTGGAGTATCTGAGTTCCATTTCTTTCTCCTCCATGCCAGCGATGGCAATGTCGAAGGCTTGTTTGGCAGTGTAACTAACAATGGATTCTACTGATGTTGAGTTGCACCTCTCTTGCCTGATAGTCTGTCGGCTGGTCGGCTGGTTCTAGGTCATTCTACATTAGACCTTTTTTTTTTTTTTTTTTTTTCATATGAGCCTGGCTTAAATTCACGAAATGTGCATGAATTAATATTACCATTACTTTAAAGGAAATTTTGCCTGGTAACTGGAGGATTAGTTGTTTAGCTGATACTTCCTTCACTGCTGCATCAGCTGCTTGTTTGGTCACCTGACTGTAGGCCCTTGGGTTTATCTGCTTCTTCTTATCACAGCTATTGCCTTTCTCCTGACTTTACATTTCTCAGAGAACTTATGGTTTTCGTTGCAGTTGATGCATTTAGGGTGGTCTTTGGCTAGGCATTCTCTGTGTGTGACCTTTATTCGAGCAATCCTTGTCGAGCTGTTGGTACGAGTAATGCGCCATACATTGTGCTAGATTTGTATAGCATTGGTTTATGCTGTATGTTGGTACTGAATTGAATTTTATGATACTGCAGCCTTTATTTCCGTCTGCTGCCTCAAATGATTGGAGGTGTACTTTAAGTTCGATGCTCCATGTCTTCCACTGAAGCATATGGGCATTTTTTTTTTTTTCAAAATTTCTGCTTTTATATAATCTCATGACACATAATCTATTTTCCCTCTCTTTCAGCACGAGTCATCTTTGTTCTTTTCTTTGGTGACATTACCACGGAGAAGGATTTTACATTAAACTTATGGGCTTTATTGATGAATATTATGCCTACGTCTTTTTCTGACTCCTTAAGAACCAAATATTATCTGAAGCGTAGTAAATTCTTAAGACCTTCATCTCTAGATCAACTAGCAGTTTCAAGAGTTCCCTTGATTTTTTATTCTTACTTTTGGCATGATTGTTGCTATTGTGTGGATGAGTTGTAAATTTAGCCTACTGCTGAGCTCAGGGCTGCAAACGTACAAACCCGTCTCTATGACGTTCCTCCTGATTCTTCTCACCTCTAAGTGGCTCGTGGGGTAAATAAGAGTGGTCCGTGTGGCCTTTTTAGCAGCTCAAGAGACTCCTTGGTAGGATACCTATTCCTAGCCCTACACTCTTGAGTTATGGGCTTATAGAGGAACCACGTTTTCTCTATCCTTATCCGCACGGTCAGAACAGATCTTCCTGGAGGTCGGTTGGGATTCGTGCATGTGGTTGGGGTAATGGCCTTGCTGCCGAACGCCCTATTGGAGGGGAGTGGGTGCCGAGGAGGCGAGTGCTGGCGACGTTCTCTGCTCTGAGGAAGGACCTGCTTATCATTGAAAGAATGGTTAATGGTTAATGGTTAAGATAAATGTGCTAGACATCTAAGGTCATATAGCACTATAGGAAAGTATAGTAAAGGGGGATGTCAGGTGATAGTTGTTATGTGTCAACTATCTAGAATAGTGTTGAGAGGTTGAAGATGAGGGAAAAGGTTATGGTGGTTTAGGTAAGGGAGTTACATCAAGTGAAGGATATTTATGCGTCTGAAGAAGAACAGGTTGTCAAGGCAGAAGCTGTGAGATTCTGTAAGGATGTCTGATATGTTGGGAGGTCGGTGAAGGGAGGATAGGTGTGGAAAAGCAGAGGTACGTGATGTATTAAAGCGTGGACAGGACAAGAGAATGTGTGGAACTGAAAGAGGGACGTTACATAGAGCACATAGGGCCGGGTCTGAGCGTGATATTAGATAGGCGAGTGTGGCCAATACGTAAGCGTGCGAGGGCCGTTTCCCAACGTCTGTTTTTTTGTGAAATGGAGCTGACCAAGAGGAGATTGATGGTTTTACGATATGTAATTTATTGTTGTGGAGTCTTGACCAAAAAGATTGCCATCGGGTATAGTAGAAGGTTTTAAAGTGGGGATAATAATCCCTTGCTGGATATGTGAGAAGCGTAGTTGAGGTGATGTGGACATTGCGGTATATCGTGCAAGAGTATCTGCCTGTTCATTGCCAGGGATTCCAACATGGCTGGGTACCCAGCAAAATCTGACAGATTTGTGACGTATGGATAGATAGAACAACCAGTTCTGGATCTTACAGACAAGGGGATTGGTCGAGTGTATAGACTTTATGAGGGTTAAATAGTTACGGGAGTCAGTAAAAATAGTAAAAGAGGAAGAGGGGGATGAGTATATGCGTCTTAGGGCCAAAAGGAGTGCTTACAGTTCTGTAATAAGGACACTAGATTCATGAAGGAGGGTGTATTTGAAAGTGCAATTTGGGAATGTTACTGCGAATCCAGCTCCTGAGATGAATTTGGAACCGTCAGTGTAAACATGAATGCTGGAGGAATGAATGGAGACATGGTCAAGGAAATGAGTGAGGAGGATAGAGGGGGGAATATTTGATTTTGGTGGGTCAGGGAAAACTGAGGAGCAAATACAGGGGCTAGGTATAAGCCATGGAGGAATGGAATGGACAGAAAGTGGGAGAGGTCGGAGGTGAGGAAAGGGGGAATGGGAGAGGAGGGTATCCATGCGTACGGGGAGAGGAGTTAGTAAACGTGGAGAAGAGGTAAAGGTATGAAGTAAGGATTGTGGAATAGTTAGTTAGGTAATATGAGTAGGAGAGGTATGGATATCGGCAATCACTTCAAGTGTGAAGGGAGCATGAGTTATGGAATTTTGTGTCTCAAGCATATAATTTTGGATGTCTTCCACAGTTTCTGCAGTGGAGTCTGTTGGAGAGTTTTGTGGGACAGAGGTTTTCTTATGAGGGGGGGGAGGAGACTGGTGTCTGAGGAGTAAAGGCAAAGGTAGGTGGAGGTGAGTGTGCGGTAGGGGAAGAAGGGGTGGGACGTTTCGTCTGTCTACTGCAGGTAGTGCGGGGAGGGACAGGGGATGGTGTTGGGGCTGTAGTTGAGATTGGAGCTGTGATTGAGATTGGGATGTCTGGATTTAGAGTGGCAAAATAATTTGACTGGGGGAGGTTGAATGTAGAAGTGGAAGTGGGGAAGTAGGTAGGTATAGGGGAGGGTGTAGGAACATCTTGAGGTGGAGGGGGAGAGGTAGAGCGAGTGACACTGGAGTAGGGAGTATAAGAGAAACCTTGTCGGCGTGCTTCCTGTCTGGCTTCACGTAGAGTGAGACCATTTTTGTATCTGAGAGTTGCTACCTCAGACTCGAACTTGTAAGTGGGACAGCCTCTATAAAATACATTATGGGGGCCGCCGCAGTTAGCACATGTGCGTTTGTGCAGGGCAGTTTGATCTGTTATGACCGGGTTGGGCACAGAGGGGGCATCGGTCTGTGGAGCGGCAGTGTTTGGGGAGCACAGTAGGGGCATCGGTCTGTGGAGCGGCAATGTTTGGCAGGATGTCCAAATCGCCAACAATTTTGACATTGACGGGGAGGAGGTTGGTATGGTTGAACAGGGAGGGATTGCCCACCAATGTAGATACGAATGGGAAGGTCATGTGTACTGTATTAATTTTGGCAATGTTGGTGGTTTTCTTTCGATGACCTCCAGGAGGAATGGAGTAACAATGTACTGATATCACGTCCTGGTCTTTGAGGCAGCCGAGCAAGTCTTCTCCACAATCTGACCAATCTTTGGTATCGACTGGGCAATTTGCTGGGGAGATAGAGACAGTTCCGGTACAAGTATTAAAGAGTTGGATGAGTTACTGCAGGGATGGTGTTGCCAGAGAGATCAGTTAGTTTTGATAATGCTATAGCTTCAGCTTCAGATCTGACTGTTACGAGACGGGAGCGATCGCGTCGGGTGCGGAAAGGGACTCTGCCTACATGTTTTTGGAGACATTGTTGAAAGAGAAGAGTGTTGCCTGATAAGGAGCTATAGGGGGGATCACGAAGAATCGGTCTCATTTAGCTGGGCTAAATAGAGTAGTTAAAATATTTGTAGGGTTGGTGGTGATAGAAAGACGGGGGCGTGTGGAAGCGGGAGTGTTGTTGAGGGGGTTAGTATTACGGAGAGATGGAGTATAAGGCTGTAAGGTAGTAATAAGGGCGGTTGGTGTGTTTGATGAAGAAGGTTGCAGGGGTTAAGTTGATGAATTTGAGGAAGTTGGGAGGGTAGGAATGTCTTCTGGAGATTGAGTCTCTGCTTGGGCGGGTAATGCACTAGTAAGCATTGAGGAGTAGGTAGTAGTTTCAGTGTTCAGAGTCGTGGTCAAAGGAGAGCCTGGGGTCAGGGAGCCGGTGGGGCTATTTGACGAAGGGGCAAGCCTCACTGCCCCTAATAGGGGTATTACATCTTCATTACTGGCCATGGGAAGCCTTGATTATGTAAAGGGAAAAAAACAGTCCACCCCTCAGTGCCCTGCACGGGGGTAAGGGCTAGACAACTAAATCTTAGGAAGTAGATAGTAGAAGGGACTGGAGAAGGGACGGGAACAAAAAGCTGGAGGGGGAAAAGACCATGCAAAATTAGTTGAGTCGAGGGCTTGAGGCCCTAGGCAGGGGAGATCCCAGCATTGGGTCTTAGTTTCTGTCTCCTAAGCCCCCATGACAACAACGGGCAAGGGGTTGGGGGGAGCATTTATATGAAAGAATGTGTTTAGTCTACATTTTAAGTCGCTATGGCTACCTTTCTTTATCTTTACACTCTGAAGACGTCTTTGGAGTGACAGCAAGGTTCTTGTTATCAGGCAAGTTATTGCCCTAGGATCCAAGAATGGTTGCTTGAAGCCTGGGTACTGAACTAACGTCCTTCCACTGTAAATCCCTCTTTAGGATGTGCCACAGGTTTTCATAAGGATTCTGATCAGGGCTTTTGCTCAGCCAATCCTTTACAAAGAGTACCATGCAGTCATGAGTTACTGGCTCTCAGATTTTATTGGAAGATGCTGGCCTTGGTGAGCTTGAAAGAATTAGGCAGATGGTCACACAGCAGCTTCAAGTAGTCTTGTTGGTTAACATTGGTGTTCTTTGTAATTACAAGTTTCTCTAGAACCCTGCCAGTAAAGCAACCCTACATGATAAATAAACCGGGCAAGATATTTCATGCAAAATGCAACACTGCAAATATTTTGTGCTTTTAATAGGCTTCTTCCTTGGTTCATGTCTGGTGTAATTTAGCTCCTGCACAGGATGTGACATGAGGCATCTTTTCCGGTGGCAATTAGGGGGTCACAAGACGCGCCACAATACCAAAAGCTGTCTCTTGATCGGAGGCGAGACAGGCCTCTAAGCTCTGCCCATTTCTGACGTAATGGGAATGGCCACGGTTGACGGATATGATATCCAAGATGGCTTTTGGTATCTTATGGTGGGTAGTGCGGTCTTATAGATATCCAATATAAGTACGAATATGCATGAAATCTCCGAAGTAGGAGGAATGCATCTGGCAACTCTATTAAAGATAACCATCTGCTCGATTCCTGTCGCGCAAGAGGTGTCGCCTTTCCTGTAACCACGGGAAAAGATGCCTATGGTCTGCATGGAAGCCTTCCAAACACCCCAAGAGTTGCTCTCCTTCAGCTTTATTTTTTATTTATTGAAAAATTATTGCCGGATCAGCATCTAAGGTTATTAGTGGCAAGTATAGCAATGGGGCAAGGCTTGGATGCAGACCCCACAGGTAAGGAATGGTCATTCAGCTTTATGACAAAGAATTGTGGCAAAAAGGTAAAAAAGGAAGTAACAATTAGGACAAAATATAAGTTAGGTTAGGTAGGTTAGTATGGTAGTGAAAAGCATAGATCTCATACATCAGGATGTGGACAGAAGAAAAGGAAAAAGAAGGTGGAGAAGAAAAGTCCAAGCAAAATTAGTTTAGGCAAGGGCTGAGGCCCATGGCAGGGGTGATCCCCTACAGTGCGAGTTGTAACTATTTATCCTGTTTATTATTATTTTTTTATTATTATTATTATTATTATTATTATTATTATTATTATTATATACATCATCCAAGTAAGACTGCATTGTATTTACTGTAAAACTCATGCCAATCCCCTCTTTTTTTGCATCATTTTTTTTCCTCATTATTTTTTAAAATAAATCCTAAGGGTTTTTCAACAAAAGTTTTTTTACTCCTACCTCTTTTTTTTTTAACGTGGAAATCTCTTTTTTTTTTCTTTTACAAATCCTATCAACAGTTTCATCATAAACATCATAATTCCTATAATGTTACTGACATTACAAATGGAAGTATTAAATACCGGAAAATATTACTGAAAATCAAGGAAAAGGGTAAAAATGTGAGACAGGTAGTTCTTGTAATTAGCTCATTGGCGACTTAGTACTTGTGGAGCCATCTATATGTAAAAACAATTACTTAATCAAACACACAGTGGGCATGGCATGTATGCACATACCATCCCCAGCGGCATGTGGTTAATGACATATGCCACTACTGATGTAACTTTTGTAGTCATAGAAATATATCCAGTTTCTTTTTTTTTCTGGAATACTGCATGGTTTGAACAAGAATGTACTTTCTTCATTGCCTACCAACATATCAGGATTTATACTGCCTTGCCAGTTTTAAAAATATATTAACACAAGTTTGCAATACAGAATCTGAATATGTACATACCTTTAATTAAACTGTGCACAGTAATTGGTCACCATAGCCTCTACATCAAAGTGAATTATTGTGTATCAACTGTTCTTGTTTCTTTTATTCCACACATGTACTTTCATAAATGGCTACTCTTCTAAATGAATAACTATCATTTCACATTGTACACTTTGCAGCTCTTGCTGTTAGTGATGCAATATACTCCAACCAATAGTAAAAAAGGCATAATACAATACAAATGCAAGCTATGACTACTACATACATTCCAGAATAGTCCTATTTTCAGTAAAACAATAATCACCTCAGACCTTCTGAGTGAATATGTGTCTTCGGAACTGGGTCATCTTCTGAGGTAGGAGCAGCTCAGCAAGTAGCCAGCAGATCACCAATATGCCTTCTAAGAAGATGCCTGTCCATTATCATATATCTTACAGTCTGATTAATAGAACAAGAATATCTAAAGAAAATAAGGATGTATTCCTTTTGAGTCTAATGGTTACTAGAGAGTGCTTTCACTCTCAAGGGTTCAAGATTGCAAGCAGGAAGAAATACTCATACCAGTATCATGAAAACGCTTAACCTAGTGCGTATGTGAAACCTGCACATTACTGGGTGATGAAAACCGAGGCTACTGTTTTCTAATATCCATTTTCATTTTAGGATATGGTTATATGAATGCTAATAATGATATATATAAATGTAAATGACTGATGTTCATAAAATGAGTACATGACAACTACACTACAGGAAATGGGTACAGACAGTGGTAGTATGTAAATAAATACAATATTGCTTTAATAATAAAATAATAATAATAAAATAAATCATTTTAAAAATTACTCAATTTTGACTACTTACCAGACAGAATCAATTAAGGTGGCTCATTTAAAAAAATCTTGTCTACTTAAGAAATCATCATTTATTAATGATATATTACATGATTTTTGAAGTACTTTGATGTAACAAAAGAGAAGACGATGACACAAGATATGTAAAGAGCTGCCATGATCCCACCCATATACAATTTTAAACACAAACACTGGAGGTGGCTCTATATTTCTCTTTCTCTCTCTCTCTCTCTCACTTCTTTCTCTCTATTTACCTCTCTCTCTCTCTGCTGATCCCTCTGCAATGACCATGAGCAGAAGGCAACATGCAACATACTTCTGAATACTTGGGAGGATCATGGCATCAGTGTTGAACGTAAAGTGACATAAAATCAACACAGCAAAACCTCACTCGTAGATGCAGTGAGGTGAACAGTAAGATTAGTAGTAGTATTGGTAGGCCTTCCCCTGAGCAGCCTGTTGTGGGTGATTCAGGGCGAAGAGCTCTCACCAACGACACTTTGGTTGGGCTCGTTATTCTACATCTGAACAATCTACTTACATAGCTACACTTGGAGATGATTTGATACATAAAATATACCTGGCCAGTCCATATTTGATCTTTTGGATTCCACATGATTCTTCTACAAGAGCATCTAGATCACACCATGAGAGGAATGATGATGATCAAGACTCCTTTTAACTTGTACTGAGTGAGCAAGCTTCCACAAAAATAACCATATATAAAAAGGTTTATACTAAAAATACAGTTAGTTTTAATCATGTTATCATAAATGTTAACTAATTTATTGCCCATTTTGTCCTAGAATTAATCAGAAAATGGCACAAAACACTGACAAGATTATAAGACTGGTGCTGCCTTGCTGGGAAAATAAGTAAGTCTTACTAAGGATCACACAAATGTATTACCCAGCCCTATACATTATCATGGAAATGATATCATCTAAAATATGAAAAAATAAAATTCAGTCAATATTGTGTGAATCACATAAAGAGATACATAGGCCTTCATTTTAAAATAGCCAAAATTGCAGCAAATATCATAATACTGCCATAAAGAACACTGAGTTTTATGGAAAGTTGAGAGGTAGGAGGTTTGGAAGGAGTTCTGAACAAAGGTCAACGCAAACCAATGAATCATCATAAAGTGTTGGGAGAGGGGAAAGAGGGTGGTGCAAGGAGTAGGCATGTGTGTAGGGAATTTCAGATTTTCTGCTTAATTTTAGATTTAGTGATTAACAACATACTTTACAAATAAACAAGTTCTACAATAAAAAATATTGATTTTTTTTTTTTCCCCCTTTGCATATCTGACTCTGTGAGGCGCATTATTACAGGGTACATGAAAGTTTGTCTAAAATTAAGTTAGTAATCATTTGGAAAATGTTTAAGTCACATCAGCTGAAACAGTGAGTTCAGTCTCATCTCAAAAAGCTGCTTTGTGAGAGGATATGGGAGCGATGAGTTTCATGATGCAAGTCACAATAAATGACCCCATGTCAAAAATGGTTAAAAGTATATATATAAAAAAAAAAAAAAAAAAAAAAAAATCAGAATAATAAAAAGAATGAAAAAATATATCAAATAAAACCTAGGCTAGAGGTACAGGGGTATGTTTTAGAACTCCACTACCAAACTGGGAGAAGCACCAGCTAGTGGTAGTAGCACACACGGGTCAATGCAGCACATGACAATACATGAATGGAATGGTCGTCCAGATCCAGGGCCAGCACTCGAGGGAAAGCACGAGGGCTATGTGGTGAGAAGCAGCAAGTAGAGGGAGGCTTAGGATCAGAGAGGAGGTCACTACAGCCACACAGCACCAGAACACAGGAGGAAATTAAAAACTAATGTAACATCATGATTTGAATGCAGGCTAGATGATCTGGTAAACATGAAGCTTTACATATAACAATGAGGTGAGTATATCTGGCATTACACTGAACATTACGTTGAGAATGGGACACTACTTACACAAGTTTCACAGAAACAATCAATCATACTCAACATCAATGTAAAGTGCACTGTACAGACCATATCAGTTCCTTATGACAACACAGCTCATACACAAGTTAACTGGCCAACTCAAGTCTCCTTGATAACAGGAAGTACACTTCATAATTCTCAGTACAAACCTGGCCAGTTACCAAACATAACATTAATACAAACCAACACTGTTTGCCAAAGGTCTCAATTGATAATGAGTAGGCTTTTTACACATATTAATTACAAAGACAAGTTTGGCATGTAAAGTATGGAAGATGGTTTTTGTCTTCAAAAGTTGAAGCACATTCCTAACTAGCCATAACCCTGCTCTGCTCCTTCACTTGGAAGTCTCCAATGCTTCTTACATCAAGGTCAATATAATTAAAACCAGAACATTGTGATTCAACAATGATGGCAATACACAGACAGTTACATATAAATCATATGTGCGTACACAGACACTGCACCAGATATACATTGTATTCCTGTGGTTGACTGGAGCTGCCCCATGACCAGCACACAGTACTCGTAACTTTAAAAACACTCTTGTACCTGATTTGGCAGTTTCAGTCACACTAACAAAGCAGCAAAAACAAACATTACCATATTGTCGATAAATTTTTTGGAGTAAATTTGAGACACTGTGTTGTCTATAGCACAAATCTGTACAATACTAGACTTTTAATCACTGAAAAAAATGGGCAGCCTATGTAGCTAACTTTCCA
>NW_020869616.1:167954-172954 GCF_003789085.1 Penaeus vannamei | reverse complement strand
GCATGTTCCAGTGAGGGTGTGAATCACATAAAAAAATATAGAACTTTATCAAAACTAAATGAAAACATACAATAAATCCCATATATGATTTTAACAAGGACACAATGACTGACAATATCCACCCCCCACACAAGAGGTGTGTAGACAATACCCATCCATATCATTATTCTATCCTATCATTTTTCAAATGAATATGTGTAAAAAAGTTCTACACAAATTATAAATATTTGCTATTGTGTTTTACATTATTTCCTACTTAATCTTTTCTGTTTGTTTCATCTCTATCACTGTTTACAGTCATTTGATATATTCCAAAAGCATATTTTTTATCTTATTATTTTCATACATTTTATCATATTAGCCAAGCTTGTGGATAAATTGGTTCAAGGATGTTAAGTTCACCCATGGTTAGGGCCATCTGTAAAATGAGAGATGTGACTGTTGTTGGTGGTGGTGGTTTATTATCTTATACTTTTTATTATTACTTTTATCACCATTATAGTGTAAATACATCAAATGACTGTAGAAATTATAATAATAAAAACTTTAATGGAAGACCATACTCAAAACAAAGAACTATCTCACCTATGGAAGGAGTCGACCATCTTTAGCTGCCCTCGGAGATCCTTTTTGGTGAGGTGGTCTAGCATCCGGGCATCCACTAAGCACTCCATGAATGTTGTCCTATATTGAGGCAAACCTAAAGCTGGGAGCCATTCGTTTCCCACCCATTCATGGTTCATGTCACCAAATGCTAGAGTCGTACGTGAAGTCTTTGGTGCTGATGGAGACGTTAAGGACACCATCTCCTGTATGGCTAGACGCAACTTGAGGCGGTGTAGTGGATTTGAAATGCCAATCTCCCGCTGGATCTCTGCATCACTCAAGGCAGACATGATGGCACCAGATTTAACGTTTGCCCTGCAGGCTGCCACATACCATGCTGGCATGCCCACCCACAGCTCTAGCCATGCAACAATGGTGGGGCCATTCCATAGTGCAAATGGTGTTCCTGCTTTCATTGCCTCTGCCAACAATTCGTGTCTATAGCCCGGCAAACTGAAAATAAATACAGAAAATAGTAGTCTTCCTGCTCTCAGGTCATAATTCAAATCCTACTAAAATGGTAAGTACATTTCTTTAACCTGTTATCTCCTACTTACATAAGAATTTCAGTCATATATCAAATTTTAGTGCGTATACACTAAATGATACAAGAAATTATTGTCAAATTTTCATATTTGATAATTCATTGTATACCAAGAGGATAGCAAGATTCCTCGGCATCTCATTCCTTGTGGTAACCATTCTTCAATTTAACCAGCTGATGAATACACAAAATCTCAATAAAGACATCTAACAATAGTTTTTTAAAACATTAATGAAATATATTTTTCAAGTCCTATGAATCCTCCCAGAACTCACTTCTTCTTGTTACGTCTATCATAATCGCTCTTCTGTCCAAGTCCCGCCAGAGACAGAGAATCAGATGATCCAATGTCTCCATCGCTGTAAATCCCTGAAGAACTGAGCCCTCCTGGACTGTGGTGCTGTTGAAGTGCCTCTTTCACCTTCACCTGCTGTAATGGTAATAAATATATATATAGCAAACACATTTTCTCAATTATTAAGAGTCAATATGTAAAAATAGCAAGAATAGTGTATACATATTCATGTCCATCATCAATGATAAAATCCAGAAAAACTTACCTTATCCTTTTTGCTGAAGAACCTTCCCAGCGATGATTTGATCCCCTTCTTCTTGGGCTGGTTGATCACGCTCTTGTGCAGCGAATCCTGGCTGCTGTGGTGGGAAGAGAGGGGGGATGGTGTAGAGAGGGAGGACTCGCCCCCACCACCTCTGGGGTCCCCATTAAAAGGCATGTTCAGTATGGTAACATCTTTGGCTCAAAAACCCCGACCTTACATTACCACTGGGTTGCAGTCGCTTTGGGGGAGGAGGGAGGGGAATGGGGGGGAATGGAGAATGAGATACAATCCCACAAGCAAAATTATTGTTAAGTGGGGCAGTGGGTGTGGGGAGGGAGGCAAAAGCTCAAAAAAAGAAAATTAAAATTAGATCAACTAAAAATAAAAAGAAACTAAACTGGTAACAAATCAGCTATATGCATGTTTAATAAACTAAGCAAATACATCCATGATCTTAAATGAAGTACTCAAATTAAATTAAAAAGCTTTGTTAACTGATCAGCTGCACAGACAAGGACATGCAACCACTCTTCTGTCTAGGCATATGGACTCATTAGTTAGTTTGCAAATTATCTCTAAATGAATAATTAATATGAACTTCAACTGCACCTATTCATATTAACATTTTTTTAAGTATCTTATCTTCTTATTCCTCCAATATGGAGTTACTATAATTATTCTATTAAGTATTAAGTCATTACTTAATTAACTAGATTTTGAATAGAATACACAATATCTAAAACTATTTAATACTGGGAAGTGTAGATTTTTACAAAGCCTATTGCTTAATAAAGAGAGGGAAAAGCAGGATAAAATAAGGCACTACAAATCACTAAATAAAACAGAGAAACAATACAAGCAGAGGAACAGGACATGCTCAGAATCCCGTCCAGCAGGCACCACAGTAGAGAAATATCCCCAGTCGAACTAACAACTCCTCACGACTCTTGCAATGTACTGACATATAATTCATGGATTATTAGGTCATGCAACCTGCAGCCAGACCCTTACTAATTTTAATTTATCATATCTTCTCTACAGTAATCAAACTGAAATGGCAGACTAAATAATTTCTTGGGTTTACAAGCTGTCTTAAAAACAACAAAAAATCTGCACATTCTGTACTACTACACGTTCATTATGTCTTTCCACTATTCATCACGTACTGAAGACACATGAGCCTATATATCTATCAATATATTTATATAATAATGTATATATCACTCCTGCAATGTTAAAGTTTTAACATGCAACACATTAGTGCATATTACTACAAAAATCATTGAATACCTATACCTATTGCTTTAATTAAGTCAAGGTCACAAAGCATGCATCATTTCATATTCATTTCCTGTAAAAACACATCATGGGAGAAAAAAGTCCTTATTTGTGAAATAATATGACCTAAATCATATGTACTGAGTAATAAATCTTGTACAAACAATGACATAGATGCATAATTGCATGATCCCATACACTGTTTAATCCCCCACATGAAAAATATTCCAGCACTTTGGTATGAACCAAAGTGGCTAAAATAACTGCTAAAAGCAGCATAAAAAATCTGACCTTCAACCTAAGTCCTCCTTTACCAACTGTTACCATAACAGCAGGTGATATGTCTGATATACCTAGGGACACACAAGCCCCTGTGGAATGCCATGCACTATGCGTTCTTCCTTCCTCTTGCTCTCTTATATAAAGAGTAACTTACAGGATACTGAAGTAATAAAAGTGGCCCCTTATTTTGCTTTCGTGTTCCTCTGTGTGTTGCAATGAAATAAATTTACTAATAATATCAGCATGTGACAATCTAACTCTGAACCGATGCACACTGATTTTAAATTTGACCCTCAGGTGAATACAAAATTTAAGAAAGACTTGTAATTAGATTACCAACTGATTACAAAAAAAGTTTATATTGATATGCACAATGAACATTGTACTGTTTGACTGTGGATGCCTAACACAGAATGAATAGGGATCTGAAGATAATCATGCTCCAGTATGTAGCACATGATTTGGTAACTGAAACTAATTCCATCAATAACCATAAGACAATATCATCAGGAAGGTACAAGCTCAGTTTGCAACTGACGAAGCAGGTGGTATACGATACAAGGAATGTACAAAAAATGCTACACATTAAAGTACTTCAACAGATACATAACCTTACATTCTGTCCCATCTTAAGAGAGAAAAAATATTTATACATTTACATATATATTATTTCAAACTATTCAAAATATCATATATAGAAAAATAATATCATGCTCTCCTGATTTTAGAAGCATTTCACCCTAAGAGGTTCTTTTCTAGTCATTATAAAAACACTGACCAGATCAAAAAAATCATCCTGGGCAAAATCACGGTTAGTGCATTACTACGTGACAGGGCGACAGGTGGTGTCGATAAAAAAGGTACTCACTACACTAGTTTATAATTCATGACCGGCTATATAACAGGTGAACTAACTACTGCCATGTTTCCACTGTGAAAACAATGAAACCCACAGACAGGTGCAAGTACGCAAAGGCTACAAGGTGAGAAAGAACTCGGCACATTGCCCAATTGACATAGGCAGTTATGCCTATAATCAGCAGAGAAAGGGAGTGACTGTAGGGAAGGGGTGAAGGTGGGGTGAGTGAGTGACAAAGATTGTGATGAATATGATGAATAACCTGAGCATGGGGCTGGAGAGAAGGCTGCAGTTTGAAGGGTAGTAGGGCTGACCAGGGGTGACAACACTGGGTCTGTGGAGATACCAGCCCACAGTGGGTTAGTAGTCAAATGGCCAGGAAGAAGCACACCTTTCCTAACTGCTAAGTGTTAATAAAGGCATACACACACATAGTATAATCAAAAGAAAACTTATATAATGTACCACCTACACTTTTTTATTACTAATGGGGCCTCACACACCAAAAGAAAAAAAAGGAAGACTAAAATTACATAAATAACTGCAACCAAAATTAAACAAAACACTATCTAAAATTCAATACCATGGCTGTGCTTTTCCATATGTCAATAAAACTTATTCTATGAATTTAATAGCTATAAGAGGAGAGGGGGGGTTCAGAAGGCATTCTTATCAGCTAGACATCTCGTCTAATTACTCCCGCTGTTAGCACTCATGTACTGAAATTTAGCATGAAGTTTAGCATGAAATGAACGTAAGCTGAAAATAAAAAATGAGGGTGACTCAAAGGACCACACTGCATAAAAAACTATATAGACAGCTATGTCAGATAACTAGAAAAACTGCTATCCCCAATTCCCATAAATGAATT
>NW_020869616.1:147954-157954 GCF_003789085.1 Penaeus vannamei | reverse complement strand
ATATATATATATATAATATATATATAATATATATATATATATATATATATATATATATATATATATATGTATATATAATATTACATATATATATACATATATATATATATATATATATATATTATATATATATATAGTATTATATATACATATATATATATATATATATACATACATATATAATATATAATATATATATATATATATATATATATATATATATATATATATATATATATAAATATACACACTAACACACACACACACACACACAACACACACACACACACACACACACACAGCACACACACACACAACTACACACACACACACACACATATATACATATACACGTGTTTTGCATATACCATAGTATAGTATGTATGTATGTGTGATGTATGTATGTATGTATGTATGTATGTATGTATGTATGTCTATATATATATATATATATATATATATATATATATATATATATATATATATATATATAATGTGTACACACATGCACATGCACACACACACACACACACACACACACACACACACACACACACACACACACCACACAACACACAACACACACACACAAATAAACACACACACACACACACACACGCCACAAACACATAAACACACACACACACACACACACACACACACACGACACACAACACACAGCATAAATAAACACACACAAATAAACACACACACACACACACACACACACACACAGACAGCACACACACACCACTAACCTACACGACACCACACACACACACACTAACCAATTAAAAGTTAGACGCACCAATAACCGCTAACAAGTCCACCCTCTACTATGCGATTCTGCCATATTACTCTTGTAGTAGCCATCGTATCTGTATTATAACGCGCATGTAGTAATGATGTTATCGTACATATATGTTACACTTAATCATACCTTATAACATGTATATATAACATATCACTAATAATACACTTATACACCCATAGGTCTAAAATTACAACATACCATATAACTTACAATAACAAATATATATATAGATTACTCATATATTATTATATATATAAATATACTATATATAATCATAATATACATATTTATATACATAACCATACCTACGTATACTCCATAGTATATAGGGGTAATAAATACGGTGTCTATGATTATATAAGCCGTACTTTAAGCTACTCATATAGATATATATTATATATGTACTATCATCTTCATATATAAATATCTGCTTACTAACTACACTTAACACAGTATTATACTGACGTAGTTCATGTGTAATAATAGTCATTTATAATTGATATGATCAGACTATCATTCTCTATAATCCTAGTACCATACCTTCTACATATAAATACCTTATCTTAGTATATATGCATAAGTATATATAACTATATCCATTTATATATATCTCTCTGATTAATAAAATAATATATACTTTAATATCGCATAAAACAATATCACCCCATACACAACACCACACATATCTCATAACAAGACAAAAACAAAAACACACGACACACTATCACGTAATATATAACACAGTGCAAAAACACCGATCAAGGTATACAGTATATATACTCACGATATACTATAATACACACAAAAAAAATGTATACACCACGCACACACACACACACACACACCTACACACACCACACACACACCACACACACACACACCTAGCATCTTCACACACACCACAAACACACACCATGACTACACCACCCACAACACACATGCACACCACACATCACAACACCACACACAACACACACACACAACACACAACACATCACACACACACACATCAATCACACAACCACACACATAAACATAATCCATATACACACCATTATATACTTATGGTAATATATGTATGTATATATGTGTATATGTATGTGATCTCTCGACTTCGACCTCATCTGTATACAGTGTATACATATAATCATTTACAGATATATATACACTACTACTCGACTATATCATATAGCACATATCTAAAATTACAAATTACATATCATAACAATACAATAATATACTATAGTTATACTAACTAGACCCAACTCCTAGTCTATATATACATATGCTATATCTATAACTATTTAGTAATTATATACTACATATACACTATTATATAACATACCAAATACTATACGCTATAATTACTATATACTATAATACTATAATTACACCCGCGTACTACATATATATCATGACAACGTAACAAAAGTGTATAACATAATCAATCTTACACTCGCACGATACTGCTATGACGCGGGCTACTCTCTGAGCTCACAACAGATATTATAACATAATATACGCTAATCCTACTCCTTACTACCTATATACGCTCTGACCTTATTACTATTACGCTTTCCTCATCCTTCCAGACGCCAACCCTATCCAGCTCACCTTCCAGTCAGCCTGGGCGATCTCCTTACTATCTATATATACTCACTATATTACATATGTTATTGGTCATTATGTGATATACTGGCCGCCGATTATCATGTTCACTAGATCTATAGTTCATACAAACCCACTCCCTACATTCTCATGTCTATACACTACTAGGTATGTCCAAATCCTCTCAATCTAACGAATAACCAGCCGCCACATACTACCGACTCTAGGCCGCTCCGTATAATCACACTTAGGTAACTACGTCCTCAGTACTACTACACAACGCACATAAGATCAATTATATCAAGCCTAAACCTATATTATAAATTAATTCACCTCGATTCCATATATATCGGTATAATTCTAGATATATATACTTATATCCGTGTCCCAACTAACATACAATCACATCAACACACACCACACATCATACAAAACTCACAAAAACAAAAGACACACACACACACATACTCGCTCCAACTAATCATACTCACATAACAATCGCTACAACATAACCAAACATATACTTATATATTTATACACAAACAAACAATCATTCGACCAGTCCACGTCCCACACATCACACACACATCGACCCACACACACACACACACACACACAACACACACAACACCAACACACACACACACACACCACACACACACACACACACACACACAATATATATATATACATAAAAAATATATATATACAAATATATATATAATGCATAAAAAAAAAATATATATATATATATATATATATATATATATATATATATATATATATATATATATATATATATATATATACACACACACACACACACACACACACACACACACACACACACACACACCACACACACACACACACACACACACACACACACACACATATAACATAAAAAATATATATATCAATATATATATATATATATATATATATATATATATATATATATATATATATATATATATATATATAGTTAATATTTTCAAATTCAAGGAAAATCACCCAATATATATTCCAAGACTTTGCAGAAGAGAAATTCATAAGCATCCACCTTTATATCTTGAATATTCTAATTAATAAATTCTCAAATTTTATGGCCTTATCCATCCAAAGAACTTTAGTATTTGTAAAAACCTTTGTAAATAAATGTTTCATCTCAAAGAATAAGAAAAGAAAATTAACTGCAATCAATTTGCTATATATAAAGAGAAAAAGATAAAAAATAAAAAATAAAATAAAGTACTGCACAAATAAGCATTAAGTACTTACACAGAGTGAAGCTATGACACTACTGAAGCAAGCACCCCCAAAAAATAGAAGTCAAACAAAATCTAAAAATTGACCTTAGAAGATAATGAAACAGCTGTAGCAAGAAATAAACTGGCAACTCAACCAAAGGACTACTTACCTTGCCTAAAATGCATGCTGAAAGTATTTTTTTTCAACCTACACTTTAGACTAATAAAACATGACTTTTTACTTGTCTGTTCTTTCATTATACATACATACATATGATACAGAAGTGCTCACAGCTTCATACCTCGTTTTTATATTCTGATTCATAGATTCATATTTTCCTTCATTCTCAGGTAATCTGATGACAGGCTCATCATACATTTCATTTGAAACAGTACTATAAAATTCATGTTTAACTAGTAACCCGAAGATTAACTAAGAACGAAAACTATGATCAAATTCAGAAAATCAAAGCAAATGCAAGCAAACCATATCTTCTCTTTTATCAAAAATAGCAATATAGGAAAAGAAAAAGAAAAAAAGAAAATATAGAGAATAAGAAGCCATCATGATAAATAGTGTGTATAGTTATCACCACAAACCAATCTAATTAAAATAAATACTATGCTTTCGATATGAACATTTTCCTTTTGTCTGATAAAACACTACAATTACTTCATATGGATATTATGATGAAAAAGAAAAGAAAAATGAGAAGAAAAAAATCATATATACAGAAGACAGACAGATGTGTATATATAAAAAGACAGAGTTAGATATATATGCACATATATATCTGATGAGTGATGGAGACATAAGAATAACAAAAATATAAATAAATATCATTGCTTACACATAACAATTTGGAAAAAATAACAAACAAAAAACAAGTCCACAATTTACCAGACACTTACATCCATCCCCACTGATGCACATGATTGTCCACACACACAGACACATAATGAAACTCACAAAACCATTCATAATCATCATCAGGAGTTATTTTCTTGATCTCATATAATGTACTTAGTATCATTTGTGCATGGAACTTTGTTTAGGTTTCAATACTGCATAACACCAAGTAATTTCAAAAGCAGATTGTCATACATGTTAGTTCATCATGGAAATTTCTCTCTCATCATAACACACGTTCTTTGGTCTAACTTGATGAAATGAACATAATCAAAAAAGATAAAAATAACTAAAGGTAAAGAAGCATTTGGTCAAATGGACATGAAAGCTACAACACATCCTAATATATAATAAATAAGAAAGACTTAGTGCTTATCTAGGAATGTATACTTCTTGGCATTATTTTTCACTGACAAAACACACATCTCTCGTACTATCACAGTTATCTAATTATTATTTGTCCTTTATAATCTTTCTTTTTAACATACGGTCAGTTAAATCAAATGGGATGTTTTTTACATACAGAAATTAAGTCAATGTAGCAGCTGAACTTGAGGGAAATAATCAAACTCCATTATTCATGGAAGAGCTTATTACACATCAGATGTATCCTATTTTTGTAATATGTGTCATATAAAAGCAAGCAAAATTATATATATATATATATATTTTTTTTTTTTTTTTTTTTTTTTTGAAGTGGAAAAAAATGATGGAAGAAATAAATAACCTATTACCTTTAGCATTCAAGAAGTCATTGGAAGAACTACAAAAATTGTGAAATTCAATGTACCTTTTCAAAATAAAAAAGTTGAATAATTTTCAAGTTGCCAAGTAAAAAAAAAAAAAAAAAGTATATATCTACCCATTAGTTTCAAAATGATAATGAAGATTTCATCATCAGAAGACAAAAAATCCTACTATTCTGCACAATTCCTTCTCTCTCCGAAAACTAAAATCAACAAACTAATTTCATCTGCCTTGACTGCAAAGTTTGGTCAAAAATTGTTTCAACTAAGGCCATTGCTAATGGCCTTGAATCATATTGACATGAACCAGAAAAGAAATATAAAGAGAACATTTAAACTGATTACATGGGGCAAAGGCAAACAACCAAAAGCTAATGGAGAAATTAAGAGCAAACCCAATAGCGCTTTCTCACGAATTAGTAAACTCTAACACAACTTTATTTCTTCAGACCTACAGCCATATGTTTCCACTAAATGGGAATCTTGTAATGGTTTGACACAAGAGCATCCTCTCACAATATAATGGATCATATTCCTAATTAAAAATAACTGTTTCTTCAGGTTACATCTTGCATCTGTAGTGTTACAGAAAACAGACTCAAACAATATTGACAGTCATATAATTTTCTAACTCCTGAAATTCTAAAAATGTAATTTTTATTAATTTCATTTAACCCACTGAGTAGCTTATTTGGTCACTGAGCTTCTGATAGGCTGGTGTATGCAATAGGGACCATTACAAACTGCAAGTCAAAGGAATGGTCTACAAGTCTGATATCACTTTTAAAGAAATGCTTTTAACCATATCTAGCTAAAGGACATCTAAAGAAGCTGAAATATTTTCTTCTCATTTTCAGATAGTATCTGGTCAAACCTCCTTAACGGGACCATCCCGGGAAATGACCACCTTTCCTTACTCATTACATCATAAAAAATATTGGTTAGAGATAACTAGTTGATTCTCTTTGCATAATATAAAGTATAGAGTTGCGCTTTGTTTCATATACAATTTTAACCTTGCTCCCCAAAAAGTTGAAAAAAATCACTTTTTTTTTCTTTGTCTTCAGTACATCCTAACTGCCATAGTTCTTTACTGAATCCCCAAAAATTACTTGTGATAGATCAACCCTAGCCTAAGGCCATGTAAATGGCTGATTTTTAAATTTCCTTTTTTTGGGGGGGGCAGAGGACTGCTTGACAAAGAGTACTCTTTTTAACAATTATTTTCAGCTTTAAAAAAATTATATTCTTTGATTAAGGCAAAAATTCAATTCCCCTTATTCAAACCAAGTCCTTTTTATCAAAGCTCCTGCCCAGTAAATTCCATATACATCTAGACATACTTCTCCTTACATACAAATTTACCATTACAAAGTTTCTGTCTCTGTCTCTCTCTTTTTTTTTAATGATATACAGAATATCTATGCTGTTCTTTAAACCTAGAAAAGTAGAATACCCTTAACCTATTTCCATCACATGGTCTAAATCACAAAGGCAAAAACTTAACTGATGCTGTGTGACATTTAGTTCAGGTCCTGGGATAACTCCTCAAAAGCCCAGTCATGAGCCACACAATGGCCTGGCATGGAGTGGCGTGCTAGTACACCCCAGCATCATCTAAATTTAGTTGAAATCTTACTCATTGTGAATGATTTCAGCAAAACACAAACATTTAATCAGAGCCATCTCATAAAAGCATACTAATTCTCTAACAATCTTTAACATTTCTATCATTATTCAAATCTCTGGAATTACTATAAGCCTACAGCTTAATGACACTGCTAATTCTCACTACTCAATGGGTTAAAATGTCATGTACAGTATAGAATCTTTGTTGCAAATTCATTGTTACACTTTACACAAAAAGACATGACAAACAATCATGATTTCCTAAAATTATCTTAAACTGCAATCCTGCTAACTGTCAGTCCTAATATCTCTAAACTGCATGCATCCATGCATGCATGCAGCTGTGACTTGTGCATTCCACTTATGATTCATGTATACATACAAACTTCATTGACCAAAGGCACTCACAAAGGCATACACACATACATGTTCATACAGACACATATGCACACCGTGTATCCACACATGTGTGTGCATGGAAGTGCACTACATCACACACACACACACACACACACACACACACACACACACACACACACACACACACACACACACACACACACCACACACACACACACACACACACACACACACACACACACACACACTCTCTCTCTCTCTCTTTCACACTAATAATTATTAATACAAATATTTAAGATGAGAACTGGTCAACTTGCAGTGGTAGCAGGAGTTTTACAACAGCCCCTTTATTCTGGAATTGGTGTTGTGTAATATGCAGTGTAAGATGTTTATTTCTTTTTTTTAAGCCATACCATGTTGCTAACTAAGAACAAAGAGATAAAGTATGATGCCAATCCTATGACGTATTCCATGCAGGTTTGCACGAGAAAGGAAGAGAATTAAAACTGAGTTGCTATCTAGACTATTCAGTGCACATGATTTACAATATCTATTTATTTGTAACTTGATAAGATACTACTGATTAACATCAGTGCATCCAAACACATATATCTAAAACAGTTAAATACTTGACACAAGTGCCTTGTGATATGGTTACCAAGGTTTACAATTCACTAAACCTTCATCTGATTCTTAGTTACTTAAATAATATTCAGGAACCTTACATACGACACTGTCTCTAATACCTTTGAACAAAGCCTAATAAAGCAATGCATGCCTTCATTAATCAAAGGCTATCACAAGTCACTGGTGTTGCTGTTGGGGAAAAGTGCTTGTGCCAAAATATGAGTCATTGTGAAAAGTTTATGTGACCAGTATATATTTATATTTATATATATCTCCCATTACTATGACATGCATGAACACTATCCCATAAGTGGAAATGTGCAACTTGGCACTTTTTAAGGAATGCATGTCTTTAGCACATGAAGGAGAAAGGCTATGGGAAACATGAAGCTTACTTGTTTGAAGAAATCATAAGACTGATAAAAAACAACAATGAAAACATAAAATACCCATCCCCAGACTCAAAGCACATATCCCTTCTAGAGCAAGACATGCATCCGAGACAAGTAATATGTTTATGGCAAGGCTCACCGTGTGATATTTCTGCAGGTAGTCACGTGAGGGTGAGTGGTGAGACTTGGGGGTTGAGCGGCCGGATATGGGTGGTGATGGGCGCTCCAGGGACCGTCCACGGAGCATCATGTGTTCCACACTACCCACACGCGACTCCAGTTCCTCTGCCCGCGCCTCAGTAGTCTGCTTCTCTTCCTGAATTAACCTGAGATATTTTGTTTGATCAACTCTTCTGCCTTTTAAGAAAGAATTTGCTATCTGTTCAAGATATCCGCACAGAATTCTTTTGTAATACCTTTAAATACTATCCAGGTTGGAATAACAAAAACCATCAAATCACAAATCTGCATTGCAAAAATATCCATAGCAATGATCCATAACAATGTACACAGCCATATATACATATACATTTAAGAATGCGATTAATATTCTAATTCAACACTTCATGCACCTGCTTTGTTGATCAGGCAGGGTTTCCCACGATGGGGGAGGATGGGGAGACATCATTCCCCAATAAGCCTCAGTCCCCCCCACTGTGGTTCCTGTCCCCCCCATAAGGTCGCTGCATGAGAGGGAGACCAAACGATAAACCACAGTGCAAATCATAAGGAAATGAAAGATCAAGCACCACACGTAAATAGCAGAAGAAAAGAAGAACTACAATCTTATGGGGTTAGGAGGACAATAGCAATGAGTTATCAGTCAGAAACATCAAAGAATTCATTTATGTTTAGACAATTGAATATTACATTCTTATTATCCAGCAGCTTTGAGATATCTATTCCCTTAACAAAATTACCTGCAGGAAACCCTGCCACATATCGAATAAAAAATGAAAATCGACAAAAATAAAAAATAAATGAAAAACTCTGAATAAACTTTCAGCACAAAACAAATAATGATACATATGAGGAAAAACTGAGAGGGAGGAGGAGAGAGAGAGAGAAGAGAGAGAGAGAAGAGAGAGAAGAGAGAGAGAGAGAGAGAGAGAGAGAGAGAGAGAGAGAGAGAGAGAGAGAGAGAGAGAGAGAGAGAGAGAGAGAGAGAGAGAGAGGGAGAGAGAGGGAGAAGAGAGAGGAAGAGAGGGAGAGAGAGAGGGAGAGAGAGGGAGAGAGAGGGAGAAGAGGAAGGAGATGAGAGAGAGGGAGAGGGAGAAAGGGAGAGAGGAAGAAGGGAGAGGGAGGGAGGAGGGAGGAGAAGAAGGAGGAGGGAAGGGAGGGAAGAAGAGAGAGAGAGAAGAGAGAAGAGAAAGAGAGAGAGAGAGAGAGAGGAGAGAGAAGAGAGAGAAGAGAGAAGTAGAGAAGAGAGAAGAGAGAGAGAGGAGAGGAGGAAGAGAGAGAAGAGAGAGAGAGAGAGGAGAAAGAAAAAGAGAAGAGAGAGAGAGAGAGGAGAGAGAGAGAGAGAGAGAGGAGAGAGGGAGAGAGAGAGAGAAAGAGAGAGAGAGAGAGAGAGAGGAGAGAGAGAGAAGAGAGAGAGAGAGAGAGGGAGAGAGAGGGAAGAGAGAGAGAGAGAGAGAAGGAGGAGAAGAGGGATGAGAGCCAGA
>NW_020869616.1:135454-137954 GCF_003789085.1 Penaeus vannamei | reverse complement strand
TGTTCACCCAGTCTTTACACCGCATGCTTGGCCAAATGGCCACATATGTAACCCACTGCCCATGTTTTCGGCCATACAATTGCAGAGATGCAACTGGATCCCTTGGGTTAAAACATCCCCAATACAGACTGACTGTTTAATAAAGGAGACATGCAGGCTCAGTTATACCCATGTACTATGGAAGGGAATCTCACCCCAAATATCTGTCTCGCCCAGTTTATTCAATTGGAAAAGAGAGAAGCATTGAACCTTGACTAAACTAAAGGTCTTTTTGCAGCTGATGCTATACTGTTTATTTTCAAGCTTTCAAAAAAGACTCCTCATGGCTTCTCATTTTTTTTAGGAGGTTTTCTGTCATGTTACTTACTCCCTAAAAATCATAACGTTAGATATCCCAAAAAGAAAAGAAAATGGGTATTGAAATGTCATCAACTTCCAAACTGGAAAATACTGAGTATATTCATTGAGCTTACACACTTCTGCATAAAATGTGGCCTTAAATTTGTCAAAGCACTGTAAGATTTTTTCTTTCTTTTCTTGAGGCAACAAACTAAAATGCATATGGTTTTTCCTAAGGACAGTAGATTTTAACCCAGAATGATCAACAGAGCATGACTGAGGGAGCAAGGTAGACATAATAGTGTTGCTAACCATGTTTATATATCATAAAAATATTGTGATACATATGACAAATAATAAGTATAATGCTAAGTAAACTTTCAAATGTGATTATCTCATTTCTCTGATTAAATACTATATGGCCCTCTGTGAAATTTTTAAGTTATATTAATGGGGCATGACTCACTGAAGTATGTCCTGGTTAGGATATGTCCTTGCTACTTCTTTCTGCATAAAATACTGATATAATTGTTTTCCTTTTTGTTTTTTGCAAAATACTTCCTTTACGAGCCTGTTACATTAATACGGAGATGATATTGGTAGAAATCAAGCCCTAAACACTGCTAACCTGTAAGACCAAGGCATACCTCATTGTCAAAGCTCAAAAATTACACCCTTAGCTACTCCAGTAAGAAAGCTACATTCCTCCTAAAAATGATTTCATTTTATGAATATCATTACTGTAAATGGAAATCATTTAATACATCCTTTTAATGATCCTGTGGCCACTGTATTAAGAGGTCACAACTCAATGAATAATGTTCCCAACAAGAAACATGATGTTGATTCTATAGCAATTCATGGTTGTAAAGCATATCTATGGACCTGGATATCTTGCAAGGATGACCACTAATGAATTTGTATATCTATATGTTTATGAAACCTTTGCTAGGAAGTCAGGATCAGAAGAATAAAATACATGATAGTTGATTTCACATGGCAACTACATTAACTTATCTCTTGCATTGCTACATTCTATAGGTCAAAATCATGGCCTTTTCTTCACTTGACATATGAACCTGACAGTTTTTAGTGTAGGAATAATGTAAATAAAAAGGAAACCTAAATCTCTAAGATTTTGGGTTGGAGGTACCCTGCATGCATTTTCACTTATTAAGTGTTGTAATACTTCAGCTCATGGGTCTCTGGACTCCCCTCATTGGATGCAAGATGTCCACAGTGACAAGTGTAGTAGCAGTAGTAAAAGTAGTAGTAGTAGTAGTAGTAGTAGTAGTAGTAGTAGTAGTAGTAGTAGTAGTAGTAGTAGTAGTAGTAGTAGTAGTAGTAGTAGTAGTAGTAGTAGTAGTAGTAGTAGTAGTAGTAGTAGTAGTAGTAGTAGTAGTAGTAGTAGTAGTAGTAGTAGTAGTAGTAGTAGTAGTAGTAGTAGAAGTAGAGTAGTAGTAGTAGAAGTAGAAGTAGTAGTAGTAGTAGTAGTAGTAGTAGTAGTAGTAGTAGTAGTAGTAGTAGTATAGTAGTAGTAGAAGTAGTAGTTAGTAGTAGTAGTAGTAAGTAGTAGTAGTAGTAGTAGTAGTAGAAGTAGTAGTAGTAGTATAGTAGTAGTAGTAGTAGTAGTAGTAGTAGTAGTAGTAGTAGTAGTAGTAGTAGTAGTAGTAGTAGTAGTAGGAGTAGGAGGGAGGAGGAGGAGGAGGAGGGAGGAGGAGGAGGAGGAGGAGGAGGAGGAGGAGGAGGAGGAGGAGGAGGAGAGGAGGAGGAGGAAGAGAAGAGGAGAGAGGAGGAGAAGAGGAGGAAGAGGAGAGAGGAAGGAGGTGGAGGAGAAGAAGAGGAGGTGGAGGAAGAGGAGGTGGTGGAGGAGGAGGTGGTGGTAGTGGTGGTGGAGGTATTAGGTGAACGTGGATTGGTGGAGGTGGAGGTGGTGGTGATTAGGTGAAGGTGTATTAGGTGGTGGGATTTGGTGGTGGTGGTAGTGGAGATGGTGGTGTGGTGGTAGATTAGGTGAAGGTGAATTAGGTGGATTAGGTGGAGGTGGATATGGTGGTGGTGGAGATGAAGGTGGTGGTAATAGCAGTGGTGGCGGTGATGGAATTGCTGGAGGTGGTATTGATGGTGGTTAACAGTAGTAGTAGTAGTAGTAGTAGTAGTA
>NW_020869616.1:125454-127954 GCF_003789085.1 Penaeus vannamei | reverse complement strand
CTTAGGATCTCCTGGGAATTTATGAAATAACAAAATCATGTTTTTTGCTTTATTCTTCAAAGAAACAATAATCTAAATTTACTTGCAACCCTGCTTCACACTCTGAAAAAAATCCTCCTTGATTTCATTTCCTTTACGCTTCACAAAATTAATTTCTGATATCATAATCCCTTTTCAATGCAGCAAGATCAGCAAGATATAACTTCATGTATGTGTGTACGCATGAGCAGAAGCATTCTCCTAAAAGGAATAATGAGATGTGCTCCATGTGTATATTTTTGGTCATTGTTTTCATTACAAGCCTTCATGTCTTTTTTTATGTAGTGTAGAAGGGGAATGAATGAGAATGAATAACTTTACAAAGCAAGAGATGTAACTGACATATTGCCTTGTTCTTTCTTTTTCAGAGCAAAACATGCCAAATGCATCTTTTTCTTCTGTGAAGTTATTCTTCCTCATTCATACCTTTTCTGCATTTGTTTTTATTGCACTACTGAGTAGTATTGGATCCCTCTATCCTTCAATATATGTGAGAGATTTTTAAGCCGAAAAATGTTTTCATCTTCAATAATAAAAAAGAGTAATGACAATAACAAAGAAAATTATGGCAAGGTCTCTAAAAACAAATTAATCTAAGCTTCTAAGAATTTCACCTCAAACTATCTCATTTTTACATTGCATTCTTACTCGCTACAACTCACTTCTGTTTTGTTGTGAATAGTGCATCATTTATACAAACCACTGTATAAAACTATCTAGAATATACAGTAAGAAAAAGATACCAAATCAAAAGAACTGACACTCGTCCATCCTTATTCTAATTCAGAGCCAGAATTTATACATGGAATTTGCAAACTGATAAAGTAATTAATGGATATCTTTCATTCTTTGCTTGGATAACTGTCTTCAGATTATTTGTTTTCTTTTATTTTGCTTGTCATTATGTGTAACATTACTATCTAGGCATTACTTAGATGTACTTCCATGTTTTCACACAATAGTAAAAATGCAAGAGAAGTTAATATATTAATAAATGTAAATTGTAATTCAGTCATTTAACTTATCAACAAGACTAGGATAAGATATGAACATTAATTTCTTTAACCCATTGGTCGCGGTATTAAGCAATATGGCGCGTAATCCCCTAATTTTCATTATTTTCAACTCGGGTGGCGTATGGGACCGCACTTGAGTGTGCGCGCGCGCAGTGGTGCTGCCTTCCCTCTTTCGCGCAAATATTTTGTTTACTTATATCTGCGAAAAAATATGTATGCAAAAATTTGCAAAAACCCTTGCAAATACATGCAAACATGCAAACATATGTAAATGCGCTCAGAAAGAGTGGCGGGTGTGGTTTTAGCACGCGCAATAGGCGAACAACTCATTTGGCGGTAAACAGCCCATCGCACACGCGGGCCCGGGGGTGGTGGGCCTGGGCCCTGTAAGGCCGCAAGGGGAATGCCGGCTTGGCGGCTGATATTCCCTGGCCCACTCAGCTCCCATGCTGCGCGGCCGCCCGCTGCTCAGAGGGGATCAGCTTTTAATTGCACGGTGCATCATATGATGCCATCCGCAGCCAGTGGGTTAATCTTGACTTTGTGTGATATGTCAATATACACTCTTTGACATCATTATGTGATTGAGTATAATTAGTGAAAATATGATTTTTTGTTAAGTGAACATGAAAGAAATTAACGTACACTATTCTACACTGAGAATAATCTTACAGTTTATTGCACTTGGTGCAGCTACAAGGACATTCTTGTAATAGAAATTGACTTTATCTATAGCAGAATTTTTTTAAAACCTTTTTCTGAGATTATATTACGCAAGTTTACTTATATATCTTTTTGTAGAGACACTGCTTGTCACAAAAAGTGAATATGCAATAACAGACAGACATAAATATATTTCTCTTCTTCAAAAAATTTGAAAGAAACCCTGATGCTAAATAACAATAATAACTTTAGTAATACTGATGATAATAATATCAATAATAATAATGATAATAATAATAATAATAATAATAATAATAATAATAATAATAATGATAATAATAATAATGATAATAATAATAATACAAATAATGATGACAATGATGATGATGATAACAATATAATAAAAAAATAAACAATAAAATGCAATAATAATATTAATAATAATAATAATAATAATAATAATAATAATAATAGTAATAATAATGATAATGATAACAGTAACAATAACAATAACAATAATAATGATAATAATAATAATAACATCTATAATAATTGTCATTATCATTATACTGTCAATACTATCATAAAAAAAAATCAAACAAAAACTATCACTAAATTTCAAGGTATAACAGTAACTTGAAAATAAGATTTAATTACAATTTGAGAAAAAAAAATCTATCAATTAAATTTTTATCCTCTGACAGATATCCATTATACATACATAATTATGAACTACTCCTTTATTGTTTTATTTTTTCTTATAATCTTATCAACAATGGGGA
>NW_020869616.1:92893-107893 GCF_003789085.1 Penaeus vannamei | reverse complement strand
CTTGATCAAGCCACTGCCGATGCTATAGGCGATGGGATGCCGTGCACCTGAGCCTGGCACACACTGTCAGTTCTTAGGCAATCTAATGCAAAGCAAGCATTTTTCTTATTGTTTTTTTCATTTTCACTTATTTGATTACACATATTGAGTTGTATTGGAACACTGGTAATATGGTGTGGACTCAGAAGATAAAACACGCATTCAACAGAAAAGATTATGATACTTAGAGACACCATGAGGCCTACTGCTCAGCATTATACTTAAAGACTAATGAAACACAGATCTACATGATAAAACAATAGAAAGTTAAACTGATATATATAATAGCATAAGCATATCTAAATACAGAGAAGTTAATAGTTAGAACAAAATATATATCTAAAGTCATAACTGCATAATTTTTTTTTTTTTTTTTTTTTTTTTTTTTTTAATAACTAATAAGCTACTTCCAAGTTGAAACAAAAAAACAAGAGATCTGAAATAACAGCAACACACAAATAAATATATCTTATACAATCAGACCAATAAGAGGATAGAAAGAGAGAGTACACAAATGAGTGTATGAGCAAGACAGGAGTGTAAGTGAGTGAGAGTAGGAGTATGAGCGCGAGTGCCTGGTCCTTTGAACAAAGCTGTATAACTCGTCAGGAATTCCCATTTCTTGAAGACACCCACAATAAAGGGAAACTGCATTCATTGTATTCAGACAATAAGCTCTAAAAGCTAGGTTTATATTAACTGAAACTTAATACCATCCAAGTTATTGTATTCTTATTTTTTGCTTATTAGTGCTTTAGTTTCACAGATTTATTCATGTATTCCTTTGTGATTTTGCTTTTATTAGCTGACTTGATTTTTGTTTGATTCATTTGTATATCTTGGTATTATATTATATTCCAGCAGAATAGGCTTTTTAAGGCTTATAGGTTATTGTACATGAAAATTTTAAATCATAATGTTTGTACAAATATTCAGATTTGAAAAGAAAATGAAATATAGTTCAGTAATTTTTCTTCCTTCTGATTGGATGAATATTTCTTTTAGCACAAACTGAAAAAGGTCCTTGCTAATTCAGTCAGTAATTTCTTTCATCTTTTATATGGGAAAACACTATCATGTATTTACATGCATTTTTTTTTCTAATTCAATACCAATTCCAGAGTTTATTACATATATTGTAGATTTTTAATTTTTAATTTATAGCAGTTATATCAAAATATACCTCATATTTGGTTCACATACATCTTTCAAGCTAAGCATTTATATACTGCTGGTATACATTACCAAAAGAAGAAAAACTTAAATGTACAATATAAATAATAAATTATATTCTATAACTGTTTTTTCCAACCATGTTTTGGCAATTCATATTTCAATATCTTCTATTCTGTCTTTTTTACAAGGAGCCCAGATATTTTTTAGACAGACTGATATTCTATTAAAAAAAAAAAAGTACTATTATCTCTTGGTGGTCAATTTGTCCACAATTTCATCCAATTTCATCAAGGGAAATTAACTTTACATTTCTCATCATAAATTAAATTGTTCCAAGCACTTTTGCCATGAAAGTGAATTTGATAATGTGAAAAACATATGATAAACATATGTAACCATTTTCCTTCAAAATACAATGATAAATATATATATATACGATAAGAAATACTCTTTATTGCTGATCAATGAAATATCCAATCATCATGATAACATGGGAAATACACAATAACAATGACATAGTACTGTCCTAAATGGTTTCATATCATATGATATGTTACATCTCATCAGGTATTTAATGGCTCAATTAAGTATACATTGAAAAGACACCAAACAGATTCACAGAATTTACAACTAAACGTGATTTTCATTAAAGTCTGTAAAGGCAAGTTCTTTGGACTGTTATGTATATTTTTCCTCTTTACAAAAGTGCCTTGGAAGATTTTTACTATTAGTATCCCAGAAACACCAGGTCTATATGTTTTGGGACATGAAATGGCAGAAGTGATTATACAACTCCTTTCAATGAAAAACTCTAGTATTTTAGAGCACAATTATTCTCTCTTAAATATAGTTATGTTACCATTGTGTGACATGCTTTTTTAATAAAACAGTGATAAGAAGTCAAAAGCAATTGTTGCTCTATGACACTTTTAAATCTTCAGCCAAAACTGTCAGGGGTGGCATATACATACATGTCATGCCCACTTTGAGTTTTGTTTATCAACTGTCTTTACTCATAAATGGCTCCTCAAGTACGAAGTCACCAATGAGCCAGTTACGAGTACTATCTCACCTGTTTACCATTTTTTTTTTTTTTTTTTTTTTTTTTGGGGGGGGGCATTTTATATTGTAGCTATTAATCTCAGTAACATTAAAATAAATTTAATATTTATAATAACAAAAGCATCAATATTTATAGCATAAGTAAAACATTTGTTATTCCTGCAAATTCATGGAAAGGTGAAATTTGGTGAGGTTACAAGGTCTACTAATTGAGTCTTTGTGTATAAGCAATAGTAGAGCCATCCATGTAGAGAGACAGTTCACAAAATAATATTATAGTGAACGCAACATTTTCCCTACGTCAATGGGTTAGCCCTTGGCCGATGGGTGACATGTACGTACATACCATGGCTGTTGTGGACCAAAACACGGATGGCACTGTATTATGCCCATTCCCACGCCACTGGCTCATCGGACGGAGTTTGTTTTATATGGTAAAGATTTTAGGCGATGGCACCTATAATGAAGGTAAACCTTCAAAATGTTAATATTTTTATAAATTATAGCAAAATAAAGCTTTTAGGTGCTAAATGTCGCTTGCAAACTACCGATCGAGCCGGGCGCAAACTGGGGAAACTGCTGATGTGCGCCAACAATTCTTACGTCCATTTGCCAAACATTTTTATCTGTCGGCACTGGGTTAAGAGAATATTAGTCTATTCCAAAACGTTTTGAACATTTAACCCAGGAGACATTTATTCTTGCCATGATGTACTGAGCCCGTATGGTATGTATCCAGCTGAGCCTACTCTATTGTACATGCTAAAGGCCCCTTAATTTTCATTTATGAAGCTGACTGTGTGATGTACTTGGCTCTTTATAGTTTGGATAAAAGCTACTGTCTGCCTTAGGGTTAATAAGGCAAATCATGCAACATCAATATGTAAAAAAATCATTTACAGAACAGTGACACATATTGTACAGTAATGTTAACTTAATGACAAGAACTTAGAATATCAGTAAGATGTAAATTCAAGATGACTGCAGAAGTCAAACAGCTGGTTATTTTCTTTTAAAAATTTAATATTTTTTCCATACAAGTTTTTTTGTAATAATGTTGACAAGACTAAAGTAAACAGTACAGTATATTTCCTTTCCTTCTGAATGAGCCAATCATACATTATACTGTTCTGCAAAATAAACCAAATTTGCCTCTCCTATTCTGTATACACACTCTCACTATATACAATTGTTTTCTCTTTCTATTCCAAAAACCAAATTATTTCCTTTTAAATAATTTCAACCCTTTTCACCTCAGGTATGGTTTCTTTTTCACATGCTGCCAGTGCTCCTTCTCAGCATGTGTCTTCAGTTTTCCTTCAAGTTCCTGAATTTTTTCTTCATGATGTTTCTGCAACATAAGTAGAGGAAAAATTTCAAGACAAAAAGAAGAAAAAAAGAGCACTTGCATGTATGAATACAAGTATCCACAAAAACAAGAACCTACATAAACATAAAAAAAACATACAAATGTACGCATAAACACACACACATTGGAAAGCAAGTATACTCATGCATTTATTCATATTTACTCATAAGCAATATATAATCACATATAAATATTTATAAATACAAATTTCCCAACTCTACTGCTCCATTACCATGTCAAGGAGGTAAGGGACCCATGTATATGCCAAAGTGGGGTGTTGTTAAGAAGTTGACCTAGAAATACTCTACATCCCAACTATTGCAAATAGGAAACCAGGAGTGATAAATTTCATACACTACTTTGATGCAAAAAAAGTCTTTGCAGAAGACTATGGTAAAAAGTGAAAAATACATGTAAAAGTGCCCCATGTACTTACTTTTACAAAGAGGAAGCCATGTCTCATAGAGGCAGCTAGATGCAAGGTGCGAACAACCACAGGCTGGTTGAGTATAGTCTTGATGTGTGGCAGTGCCATTGCAATTAACTGGTGAGGACCTCTGGTTGAACTTATGAAGGCTATCAGAGTATCTGCATTGCAATATTTGACTGTAACAAGAAAAGTTGAGATTAAAATATGCAATCATGATACAAGGCTGATAAAATTACCTATCTGCTCGAAGAAAAAAATAAATAAATAAATAAACTTAAAAACTTGTAAAGATATAATCATAGACTTAAATGTTATCAACAACAGCAATTATGTCAAAAACAATTACCATATCAAACAATGAAAAAAGAATCACCAAATAATAAAAGTCACATACTTTGAAAGCCTAAAGTTGTTGCAGCAACACCAAAGTCCCCATGTAGCCTTCTTACTGTATCTACTATAGCATTCTTCAGTCCATACCAGGTAAGGTCCAAGGACTTCTCTGGCACTACTTCAACCACAAAATATCTGTAATATAACTTGTATTAGACATATGTGCTTATCAATAACTAGGTTCCTTTCCAATGGCTACTGGAATATTTCTAAGCAGCAAAAGCTGGCAGCAGAGACATTAAGAATATACACAAATCTTATGTCACAAGTTGTCCTCTAATTAGGTGAAGGTATGTGAAACAAATAAAGAAAATATAGCATTGAGAGGAAATATGTTTGAGAGGAAAATTCTTGAACCTAGGACCACATCATCTGAAAAAAATCCAAAGATTTTCTTAGGATAGTCTTCATGCCTTTGACATCTCAGCAAGAACCAACAAACCTTTACCAAATATATCTGGCAAGATAAAGGTCAGACTGGTTCTTTTTTGATGGCAAATCATTTGGATGGTTTAACAGTTGTCTTGCCTGGATATATACAGTGGAGGTAAATTGTCCTTTCTCTAAAATGCCAAAGGCAGAATAACCATAAGTGATGGGGTAATATTTTTGTCTCACATAGCCATCCCAAATCACTGGTCCAGGAAATTAGTGAAAGTTTCATAATTATTTGAGAAGCATCCTTTAATGAATAAGTCCCTATCAATCTAGCCACTAACCTTAGAGGCACTCCTGGGAATCCACAAACATCGCCATGTGACCTAAAAGCCTTCCTAACTCTCATCCTATTGCAGTATTTCCCAGGCCCATACCCAATTTACCAAAGACTTTGTATCCATGTGTCATTTGTCACAACTTATGGGTCAGTGGGTGTATTCTTTCCCTCTCTTTACCGACAGTATTCTTATATATTCCCTATCGTAGTGCAGGTATTATATAACTGTATAAAAAGTATTACTTGTGTTTTACATCTTCCTTATTATCAACAAGCAAAGGAAATGACACAGGTGATGTGTCATTAATTTTGAAACAAACTATTCCAGTGATTTTCAGTGCAAGTTCACTCCCTGCAGATAATGCTCTTAAGTCAGTAGTGCTATTTCATGTGTGCAGGTGATCAAGTTTTAATAAACCTTTCTATATCATATCCATTTACTTGAATAGTTCTTGCAGAAATTACGAGAACACTAAACAACTGATACCCACCACCCTTGAAAATAAGAAAAATGCCGGGTTCCCCGAAGACTTTCGCAAGGATAGGAAGAGGACAACAAAAGAATATCGGATATTCTACTTGCTTCAAAATGTAACCGAAAAATACATTGCCGATGAAACCGACATTTCTCAGACTATTAATTCACCAATGAATAGGAAAAAACGACAAAAAAGAATCTTACCTTCGTTTGCATCTAACCATTGTGAATATCAGTAAGGAAACTGCACTCTGCTTCTAAATTCAACTCTGCATCAACTTTTTCCACTTAAATATGAGTTCAACTTCTCTAAGGAGTACAATCACAAATAAAAGATCTTATAAACCACCAATGAAAGGAACAAAATCGTGTATAGCGTAACGCACGGCCTTCCTACGGCCTTCCCTCACGTGCGGTTGAATCTGAATGTAAACAAACCGAGGTGATGTTACCATGGATACGCACTAGCTTGCGAATGATTTTGGCAGAAAACTACTTTATCATTACCAAACAAACACCATTCCCGTATTCTTAAATAAATACCATATATGTTACTATAAAACTTGTATGATTTTTTATTTGGAATCATTCGTTGGTTCACCTAATATTTTTATACCAAAATATTTTGAAATTAGGTTGTGTTTGCGACGGAACGCAGTTGAATTCTAGACTTGAAAGAGATTGCTCCAACTTGTCATGCTGTGATCTAGTGAAGTTAAAGGTAAAATATTTATTGTGGTTGTTACCGTTATTTTTATTGTGAAATAATTGTTGGGTCAGCTAAATTACAGATCCCTTGTTATCTTTCCTTTAGGCGAAAAAGTTAAATTCCTGCATAGGTTACATACATAACTGCCCATGGCAACAGACTGCTAATGCATTTTTTTAAGAAGTAATTTTGGGAAATAAATGAAATCCAAACAAAGAACTTTCCACAGATCTACAAGATTTCTTTTATCCAAAATTAATATGTTAATTTGTAATTTACTTTTTATTTCAGCTCACAAATGTTCACAATTGCCAACGAGAATAGATATTTCAGTCTATTAATCAACCTCCATGTTGCTACCAGGAATGTGGTCATGAATTCTGTATATTTACTTACAATTTCACTGACACCTATCATCGGAAAATCAATATGGTTTTCTTTCGAGCACTTGCTTTCTTGAGGATGAATTTAAGTTCTATTCCTTCCATTTGTTCAGAGAGATCATAGTTTTTTTATTATTACTATTACCATTTTTTTTTCTTTTTTTTTTTTTTACTTGCGATAAGAAATAAATCCGTTTCTACATTTCCATTGTTTCGCTTCTGTCTCTCTCTCTCTTGTATCACTCTCTCACTCTCTGTATCACTCTCTCTCTCTCATCTCTCTCTCTCTCTCTCTCTCTCTCTCTCTCTCTCTCTCTCTCTCTCTCTCTCTCTCTCTCTCTCTCTCTCTCTCTCTCTCTCTCTCTCTCTCTCTAACCATTATCAATTTTCTTATCGTTATTATTGTTCTCTTGTATTATCATCATTGTTAATGTTTTTTATTTACTATCATCACGATTAATATCATTATTATTACTATTATCATCATTAGTAGTGTTATAGAGATTGTGATTCTTATCAATTCCGATTTTATTATCTTAGCATTATCATAATCATCCTTATTGTCATCATCAACGTTATCATCTCCGTCACTGTTTTTCTTTCGTTTTTATCATACGATTGTCGTTATCTTTAGGATTATTATCATTATCGTTATCAGGGTAAAATTACTAGTAGTGGTTTGAAATTATTATCAGTATTATTATTATAACCACTGACTATCAATATTGGTGTTATCATTACTGTGTAATTAGTTATTATCGTTATCACTGTCATTGTTACCATTAGCTTTTGTAGTTGTTATAATAATCATCAATATCATTACCATTTTTATCATTATGACCATCGATTATTACTATCTTATCATTCTTATTACTACCATTTCTATTAAAAAAACCTTATCACTATCCTTATGGGTATTATCATTACATGATTTATATTTCTTTATTAATACCACTATTGCTCTTACTCATTCTTATTCTGAACCCTCAATCTTTTTATCATCGTCACAGATACTCTCCTGTTTTCATATTATCCTTATTCATATTAAAGATAATGTCTAAAAAAAAACTGCATTACGCGAGGGAAAAGGACGAAACACAAAATCCTATCATTGACCTTCGTCTATGCTTTTTACACCTAGTTTATTCTTCACTTCAAGTTCGTGTCAAAGCCGACCTTTGAAGACCTATTCCGAGTCACTGGAAAACGTATTTTTTCTGTCTTATGTTGGTGGAAGTCAAGGAGGAGGAAGTTTTTGTGTGTGTGTGTGTGTTTGTGTATGTATAGACGTATGTGTGTGTGTGTGTGTGTGTGTGTGTGTGTTGTGTGTGTGTGTGGTGTTGTGTGTGTGTGTGTGTGTGTGCGTGTGTGTGTGTGTGTGTGGTGCTGTGTGTGTGTGTGTGTGTGTGTGTGTGTGTGTGTGTGTGTGTGGTGTGTGTGTGTGTGTGTGTGTGTGTGTGTGTGTATGCGTGCGTCTGTGTACGTCTGTGTGTGGATATGTGTGCTTAGATAAATTAGTCCTGTTTGTATGGTGGTATTCTTCAGGTTTCTATCAGGGTTAACTTCATAACTTTTAAATTAATTCTGTTATTCTTCCAAGCGGAGAACTGCCCTTTGGTCGTTTATCTTAGTGTTTTCTTACCATCTTGGTAGGTCAAATCTTATCAAATATCTCCGAATTACCAGACAGCACTTTATTACAGTATAAACACTAATCTTGTATTCATTTTGCAATACTATAGCATGTTGAAAACGGACAGAAATTTCTCTATATATTTTATATGTTCTATCATATACTGTAGCATTAGACTTGATAATTATGAAGGAAATGGGTAAATAAAAAATGCAACTGATTAGTTCTTTCAACGTCAGAGTAGATGTTTTAGTTTAGTTTAGTCCTTTATTTACCACCTGGCTAACTGCAAGGCGGGCAACTGTAGTACATTTGATATGGTCAGAGCTTACAGAATAAATCTATATCATAAATTATTACGGTCTTATATTTATCAGTAATTTATCTACTCATCTGTCAAGCATACGCTTGGCGTAAACATTTGATATGTGGTCATATGATACTACACAAATTTAGATTATCTTCAGATATATGAATAGTTACATAGTTCTCCATACCTCATGCTAGGTGGTCTGAAAGGCTGTATTACATGGCACCTGAGATATAATGTACAACGCATTCTTCATTGCATAATTACACTTCGTTTCTTCAATATACATACTGACCTGTACAATCTATATCCCAGCCTATTCTGCGGTCACAATATCACATGTTTTGTATAAACCATAGATGATCTTGCATAAACCTGTCATAGTGCTTATGCTAAGCCGTTGAGAATTAATCAAGTCAGACAATGTTTTAATTATGTGTGAAATCCTAGCAAGAATCCAAGATCTATATCAACACTTTGCTTGTCACATGCTTTGCTAGGCGGTAGCATGATCACTGGGGATTCCAACATATGGTATCACACAAAACGTATATCATTGCACGATACACATTTCTTATTCATTTGATATTTCCTGCAAGTGTGTGCCTGGAGAGCATGATCGCAGAAAATGACTGAGCCTTGACTTATAGAAAATTGAAATGTGTATATGAATACCGTAGAGTTAATGCACGAGCCGTGAAAAGAGTGCAGGGGGAGAGGGAGGGAGGAATTGAGGGAGAAGAGAGGAAAAAGAGGGAAGAAAGGATAAGGAGGGAGGAAAGGGAGGCAGACAAAGGGAGAGCGAGAGAGAGAGTAAAGATTTAGGTGTATATAATACAATAACCAAAAATATTTTACGAATACACAGAAATGGCATAATTACAATAATAGTGATAAAAGAAATGAGTTAGTAAAATTATAATGATGAATTTAATAACGATGATGTGATGATGATAATTGTGGTGGTGATGGAGGGAATGAGGGCGATGTAATAAATAAAACTAATAAAAACGATAATTATGATAAGAATTGTAATGATCATGAAAAAGAAAATAATAGTAATAATAGTGATTGTAATTACAATAACAACACTTATCATTGTTGTTTTTATCATCATTATGACCATCATCATTGTCACACCCCTATTATCACAACAGCCAAAGAAACATTAATATCATTCACATCGTGACGTTTTCCTATGGCAATCAGGTCAGCAGAGATCTTCAGGTCAGCCGCAAGGAGTCAAGAGCAAGGTCGGAGGTCGGAGGTCAGAGGTCAGCCAGCAAGATGACCCTGCGCGCCCTACCCTTCCAGTTCCTCAACCTGGGCGGTGAAATGATGTACATCATCGACCACAGACTCAGGGCGCAGAACATCCCTACGGACAGGGCCAATAAAGGTGAGTTTTGCATAAGAGCGTGGGTCTAAAAAGAGCTTTATGACTCACCCCTTTCGGGAAGGTGAGCGCGCCTGATTAAGTTGGGAGGTCGATAAGGGTGTGTTTACCGTGGCCGTGTCCCAGTAGGGAGGGTCATTAGACACACACACACACACACACACACACACACACACACACACACACACACACACACACACACACACACACACACACACACACACACACACACACACACCACACACACACACACACACACACACACACACACACACACACACACACACACACGCACACACCACACACACACACACACACACACACACACACACACACACACACACACACACACACACACACACACACACACACACACACACACACACACACACACACACACACACACACACACACACGCACGCACGGCATAAGTATGTGTGCTTGCAGGTATGTATGTATGTATCTGTGTGCGTAAAATAAAATAGTCTTTCTTCACAGTGCAAGAGATGTATTTGCCCGGTTTCGATCACATCCTCGTGAGAAATACTGTGTATTTGATTTTCATTCTTATCCATACATCTCTACTACATTTCCTCTTCCTCTTCCTTCTTCTCCTCTCCTCCTTCCTCTCTTCTTCCTCCCCTCCCTTCATCTTCTCCTCCTCCTCCTTCTCCACCTTCTCTTACCCTTTCCCCTCTTCTCCTCCTCCTTCACCTTCTTCTTCTTCTTCTTCTTCTCTTCTCTTCTTCCTCCTCTCCTTTTTTCTTACTCCTTCCCTCCTCCTCCTTATTTTTATTATTATTCTTTCCTCTTCTTCTTCTCCCTCTTCCTCCTCCTCCTCTTCTCCCTCTTCCCTCTTTCTTCTTCTTCTTCTTCTTCTCTCCTCCTCCTCCTTCTCCTTCTTCTCCCTCTTCCTCCTCCTCTTCTTCTTCTTCTCCCTCCTCCTCCTCTTCTTCTTCTTCTCTTCTTCTTCTCCTTCTCTCCTTCTCCTCCTTCTCCTCCTCTCCTCTTCCTCCTCCTTCCTCCCCCTCCTTCTCCTCCTCCTCCTTCTCCTCCTCCTTCTCCTTCTCCTTCTCCTTCTCCTTCTCCTTCTCCTTCTCCTCCTTCTCCTTCTCCTTCTCCCTCCCTCCTCCTCCTCCTCCTCCTCTCCTCCTCCTCCTTCCTCCTCCTCCTCCCCCTCCTCCTCTTGACGTTCCACGCACGACTCCCTCACCGGGCGACACGAATGCAATGGGTATAACCAGTAGAATCAGGATATAAATACGCAACAGAAAACAAAAATAAATGAGAACTGAATCAGGTTGAATAAAGAAGGTCAAGCAATCCAGGGAAAATATTACCCGTTAATGTGATAAGATGATTCAGAATCGAACGTATTCTTGAACGAGAGACAATGGCAATTTCCCTTCGTAAAAATAAAATAAAAAAATAAAAAAAAAAAAAAAAACGATAAATCAATCTAACGTGTATTTTTCCCCGACTTCGTACCAAAATAAAACATCAATATCTCCTTTTAACGCCAATGTTCATTTTTTCATGATTTCTTTATCGAATAAGCAATCAATATCATCGACATAAAACAATAGAGAGTAGAACCCAATGGTAATAGACCGATGAAAATTTGTCAAATTGTCCGAGGCCTGACCCAGTAAATATGCACATATACGGACATGTTTTCACACAGAAATAGAGGCATATCTATCTATCTGACAGGTATACATCTATCTATCAGGGAGGAATGCATGTTTAGACTGATAGATATGCATTTATTTCTGTGTATATATGCAGGTCCGTTTTGTGAATATCTATTGGGTCGGGAATCGAACAATTTTAACAAACCGGCCGCTAAACAAGAGCTTTTTACACAAGGCGTTAGGGCAAGCAAAGCAAAATCGATGCTTGCTTTTTTTCAAAACAGGTTGCGTTTCTCATCAAGCGACGGGATGTAACGGGCAAGTTCCTGGAAATAGGCTTGACATATCCTTCCATGCGTCGCGGGTGAACGATTTTGCTTTAGCAGATGGACGCGCCTTAAAGGGGGGTTTAAGATCTTAGCGGGAGTCTTGAAGGTGATGCGGAGGTCGGATGCATCTCGAGTTTCCATTTCGGATTTTGGCATTTGATGAGGAGTCTCGTCTGGATTAGTTTCGTATTTCTTTCTTTTTAGTGGAGCTCCGTTCCATTTAATTTTCGCATCTACATTGCTATGTCTGTATATGTATATATACATATACAGTGTGTGTGAGTGTGTGAATGAGTGAGTGTGTGTGTGTGTGTGTGTGTGTGTGTGTGTGTGTGTGTGTGTGTGTGTGTGTGTGTGTGAGTGTGTGTGTGTGTGTGTGTGTGTGTGTGTGTGTGTGTGTGTGTGTGTGTGTGTGTGTGTGTGTGTGTGTGTGTGCTGTGTGTGTGTATGCGTGTGTGTGTGTGTGTGTGTAGATCAGACAACATATAAATGGGTGAGAAAAAAACGCATCACCATGTTGATACAAGGGCGATATGTACAGACTGTTTTCTCTTAAACAACAGTTATCAGTTTCAGAACAGCTACAGTGTGTGTAATTTACAGCAGCGAAATATAAATTATATCTTTTGTCTGGTTCTAACTGACACCAAATTTGAACCACATATTAATTTTCTTAGTTATCATGCTTATTCCTTTTGCAGATTCATAAATCGTTTGGCCAGTCTTGAAAATCAGGACTGCATGATTGCACGGTCGATCATAAATTTCCGAGAACAAATTTCATCTGATGACATACATGAATTGAATCGATGCGTCTATGCAATCCTGATAAAATTGTCATTTTTCTCCTGATCTCTCCCTGATACATTAAAGATTACGAAGCGAACCACAGACGTTATAAGGAAATTAAGCTAATACGTAAACATCATTCACAATAACATTCCTGAATAACGAACGGGACTGGACGCCTTAGTGTCAAACAGCACGCAGGTCTCCACGCGAACGCTCGATCACGCATGCACATGAATCCGCCTGTCACGAACGCAGTGGTATCTATGTCTGTCCCTCTTTGCAATAATATTACATAATAAGATTATTTTTCTTCGGATGTATCAAAGATTTTGTTTATTCTATTTAATTATTTATTTTGCCTTTTCGTTTTCCAAGTAAATTAGTATAATTTTCATAACCCGTTGTTGTATTGTTAACATTTTTATTTTCTTAACATTTATTTTGCATGAAGTTTTTCTCTCTAAGAAGTCAGTGGCCATTAATCTAACTGACACGTAAAATGAAAAGATAATAACAGGCTAGGTAATTTGCGGGCCAATTTTACAACCTTGAGAAGAAAAAATAAATACTGAGAATGAACAAAGATTGTTTTTTTTAATAGAACGTCTTTGTCTGTTTCTTGTCTTTCAGTTTTATTATGTGTTCTTTGCTTCTTTTTTCCCAAGTGTCTCTTTCTTTATTTCCCTTTTATTATGTTTTTTGCTTTCTTTCCCAAGTGGTTTTTTATTTCCCTTTTTTCTCATTTTCTTCTGGGTTTCTCTCCTTCTCTTTCTATCTTACTCACTCTCCCTCCTCTCTCTCTCTCTCCTCTCCTCTCTCTCTCTCTCTCTCTCCTCTCTCTCCTCCTCCCTCCCTCTCTCTCTCTCTCCTCTCCCTCTCTCTCTCTCTCTCTCTCTCTCTCTCTCTCTCTCTCTCTCTCTCTCTCTCTCTCTCTCTCTCTCTCTCTCTCTCTCTTCAATTTTTCTATTATCCTTCTTCCCATTTTCCTTCACTCCATGATCACCATATATACACCTGTTCGTCCTATCTTTTCACTTATATTTTCCTCTTCCTTTCTCCAACTATTTCTTGCCACTATTTTCTGTTCATTTGCCTTCTTAACATTTCCGTTTCCTTCTCTTACTCCTTTCCCGTCAATTTATTTCTTTTTTCCGCTATTATCCCCTCTTCTTGCTCCTTCCTCTCTTTATTTCTTTTCTTCATTTATTTTCTTTCCTTCTCCCTCATTTATTTTCTTTCACCCTTTTATTTATTTTCTTCTCCCTCATTTATTTTCTTTCCTTCCTCATTTATTTTCTTTCTTTCTCTCACATTTGTTTTCCATCCTTCTCCCACATTTATTTTCTCTATTTCTCCTTTATTTGTTTTCTTTTCTTTCCTTCCCCTCATTTATTTTCTCCCTTTCTCCCACTTTACTGTCTCTATTTCTCCCTCATTTATTTTCCTTATTTTTTTCCCCTTCCTCACCTTCTTTTCTCTCCCTCATTTATTTTCTCCATTTCTCCCACTTTACTTTCTCTATTTCTCCCTCATTTATTTTCTTTTTTTTTCCCCTTCCTCACCTTCTTTTCTCTCCCTCATTTATTTCTCCTTTCTCCACTTTATTTCTCTATTTCTCCCTCTTATTTTCTTTTTTTTTTCCCCTTCCTCACTTCTACAATTTCTTCTCTCGACTCTCCTCCTCTTTGTTTTTCCCCTACGTTATATTCTCATTCACCCCCCGCCCCCGCCCCTTTGTTAACCCTCTCCCTCATTTCTTTTCCTTGAATATTTTCTCCTCCTCTTCCTCTTCTCCTCCCTCTTGTTCTTCTTCTTCCTCCTCTTCCCTCGCTTGTTCTCTTCTTCCTCGCTTTCTCCCTCGCTTCCTCCTTCACCATTTCCCTCCCTCCTTCTCACCCTCATTCACCATCTCCCTCCCTCCCTCTCACCCTCATTCACCATCTCCCTTCCTCCCTCTCACCCCTCATTCACCATCTCCCCACTCCTTCTCCCTCCCTCCCTCCCTTCTATGCCTCTCCCGCTCCACTCCCACCTCCCCTCCCTCTCCCTCCCATATCACCATCTCCCTCCCTTCTTCCCTCCCTCATTACCAATCTCCTCCTCTATCTCCCTCCCCCTATCCCTCTCCCTCCCTCCCCTTTCTCCTCCCTCA
>NW_020869616.1:77508-92793 GCF_003789085.1 Penaeus vannamei | reverse complement strand
ATAATATGTATAATATATATATATATTATATATTATATATATATATATATATATATATATATATATATATATATATATGTATATATATATATATATATATATATATATATATATATATATATATATATATATATATATATAATATATATATATATATATATATATATATATACTTCTTTTATCCAGTCATGAATTCAGCATTTCATATGTGTATGAATCATCAAATACAATAGTTAGGATATGTTTTGTAAGTCCACTTTGTTTAGCAATGACCTGGTAACCATTCTTTTCAAATAAAGGTAGGGAATATATCCTTATACCAATATTTTGATATAAGTGAAAAGTTTGCTTAGAAATTATTTTACTTTGCATTACTGAGTGACCGGTTATGTACTTTTGTACCTGAATGTGCAATATTGTTTCTAGAAGTTTTCTAATGGTCATGAACTTGGCCATGAGATGGCCAAGCAATAGATCAATGAATCCTGTGAAGAATGATGGCAATTTCTTTATGAACCATTTTATTTTATGTCTCAAAATTTTCTAAAGTGAAAGTTGATCCGTAAATGAAAACCAGCATTTATTCCAAGTACTTTTCATGAAGGCCTATTCATTGCAGACTAGTTTGATGCCTCTCACACTCACTCACTCACTCACTCACTCACTCACTCACTCACTCACTCACTCACTCACTCACTCACTCACTCACTCACTCACTCACTCACTCACTCACTCACTCTCTCTCTCTCTCCTCTCTCTCTCTCTCTCTCTCTCTCTCTCTCTCTCTCTCTCTCTCTCTCTCTCTCTCTCTCTCTCTCTCTCTCTCTCTCTCTCTTCTCTCTCTCTCTCTCTCTCTCTCTCTCTCTCTCTCTCTCTCTCTCTCTCTCTCTCTCTCTCTCTCTCAGTCTCTCTCTCTCTCTCTCTCTCTCTCTTCTCTCTCTCTCTCTCTCTCTCTCTCTCTCTCTCTCTCTCTCTCTCTCTCTCTCTCTCTCTCTCTCTCTCTCTCTCTCTCTCTTCTCTCTCTCTCTCTCTCTCTCTCTCTCTCTCTCTCTCTCTCTCCATTTTCTCTCTCTTTCTCTCTCCATTTTCTCTCTCTTTCTTTATTTCTTTCTTTAAGTAATGAAGACTTAGTTGCCCATTGGTGTGTGTGTATTTGGTAGAATACATCAAAGTCCTTCTACCTGGTTTATATGGATGCCAAGAAGAGAACTTTTTTTATTATCATTATTAATATTGTTATTGTTACTGTTGAGGAGAACTTGTCTCATATGATTGATTGTTGTACTGCTATTATATTTTGGACTAACTACAAAAATATGATATGTTGATATACTTTGGTGCTCTTTTGTTGTTGTGTGTGAGAGAGAGAGAGAGAGAGAGTGTGTGTGTTGTGTGTGTGTGTGTGTTGTGTGTGTGTGTGTGTGTGTGTGTCTGTGTGTAGTGTGGTGTTGTGTGTGTGTGTTTGTGTTGTGTGTGTGTGTGTGTGTGTTGTGCGTGTGCATGTGTGCATATATGTGTCTGTGAGGGTGTGTGTGTGATTGAGAGTGTGTGTGTGTGTGTGTGTGTGTTTGTGCGTGTGCATGTGTGGTGTCTGATTGTGTGGTTGTGTGTGTGATTGTGTGTGTGTGTGTGTGTGTGTGTGTGTGTGTGTGTGTGTGTGTATGTGTGTGTGTGTGTGTGTGTGTGTGTGTGTGTGTGTGTGTGTGTGTGTGTGTGTATGTGTGTGTAATGTTCTTGTGTAAGTGAATATTACTACAGAGCAAGAAGGCTTCTCCAAGAATGGATCTGCATTCAAGGTTCAAACTTATTATATAGCTTTTCATTAATTTCTGTGACCCTCAGGCTGGTATTGGATATTACACAGTTAGTTTGAAATAAGTGAAATTCCATACCTTTAAGTTTGTAGATATCTGTCCCCACAACATTCACTTTTTCATTACAGTTAGGTACCAGTGTTTTTAAAATGTAATGTTATCAGGTCCAAGTTTTTGAAAATTGTTCTAGGGCTGGCATGCACTGCCTGGTGAGAATGCATATCTTCAGAAATTAGGAAAGTATTCAGTATTTTACAGATTATACCATAAACAATCAACACACTTTCCACAATTGAATATAACGTATGATAAAAGTAGAATAAATACTTATTCATAGATTTGTTAGTAATTTGACTAATGCATTAAGAAAACTGACTTTTTTTTTAAGTTCAGTTCAGTTCAGTGGTCAGTATGCTATAATAAATTGATGACATTTTGTCCCTTAATTCATCTTTTGAAGTCAAAAGCTGAAGCCTGTAGTATATCTTGGTCTGTGGAAATATTCATTAATTTATATGATTTATTTACATGCATCAGAAGTATGCCTTTGTATACCTTTTTGTGAGTGAGCGCCCTGTTTACCTCTTACAACTATTAGGTGCATTCATGGTTGACTGTCTTAATGTAGTGATGCTTGATATTTACAGAGTTTGATATCATTTACCTGCGGTGCTTTGTGATTTATTTGATACTTGTATGAATGTGAAATTAAAATAGATGCTATGCCATATTTTTCATAAACAGTATGAGCAGTAATTCTGAAGCTGGTTTTGATATTCCCCCAGTTTCTTTCATATTTTATACATTATTCCTGGAGTCACTTACATTATTCTACAGTTTCATAGCAGTAAAATCATGGTAAGTGGATTTTCATAGGAGTAGAAATTTGAAGATTAATCTTTGTTTTTTTCTCTTTTTCTCCTTAATATGCAGCCTGTGGGTCTTTGTTTGGAGGTGGCCATGGGAGCAGGTATAGTGCCGTGTTGCTCTCCTGATGCACCGTGCCGTAACTTTGTGCATGAACCTGATGCTCAGTGTTTTGTGCAGGCGGGTTGGTGCCTGTGTCAGTCATACCCAGCCTGCCCGAGACCTGTAGTCAAGTCTGTGTGCCCCAACAGTAGTACCCTGTCCTCTCTCCCAGGCCAGGTTCTTCCCATGAGCCCAGCGGCTGCATGTGTTAACCCGGTAAGGGTAGACGTTGCTCCTGCCCCACTTAGTGTCTGCAGTCCTGGACCATGTTCGGTGCCTCAGTGTGTTTGTAGTGCTGGTGCTAGTGAAGAGAAAATCTCACACTATTGTCATTGTGGCCTTCTGTCAAGAGAACAGCCAGTCAGACCAGCAGGTGGAGTCGAATCACGGGACCTTTTGCGAAATCTTTTAATGCTGGGGGGAAATAGTACAAACAATCAAGCTGTTGACGGACATGAACAGTTACTGAAAAGAGTAAACTCTGCTCCCAACACCGCAATATCTCCACCAAGAATGTTTCATCATGCCCCCTTAATATCTTCTCATTCACTGGACGCTGGATGTTGTATGCATCATACATATCCTCCTCCTAAACTTCGCCTTAGAGCAAGTTCCTCCAGGTTGATTTCCCATCACAGTTCCTCCACAGAAGAATGGTTTGAAGAAGTTCCTGTACCTGACCCTTCATTAGGCACAGGAGAAACAGAACTGCAGTGCAGATCAGTTCAGTCCACACATGCAGAGACTGCAGGGCAGGTGAACCCACCAGTCGAGCTTAATTTATGTGTTAGTGTGGATAAGCCACCCCCTCAGCAATCTGAGGAAAGCCATCTTGAAGACACTCATTCTTGGTCATCAATTACACATACCGGTACTTTGGAGGATTCAGGAGGCAGTGGGGCTGAGAGTGCGGGTGTAGACAGCAGAGATGGCAATTGCAAAGAAGTAGATGAAGTAAGCAACAGACAGGTGAGCACAGAGCAGCACTCTCTCAACAATCTGCTTCTCGCCGACAGTTGTGATCGCCTCTCTGCCAAGCATTTAAATCAATCAGAATCAAGCTTAAGTTGTACTCAATACAGTGAAGACAGTGCATCTAGCATGGGACGACCACTTAAAGATGGAGAGACAGTCTCTCAGGCCCCAACTTTTGACATTGCAGACTTAGATTCCGGTGATATTAGTTCCGCAAAACATAATAAAAAGTGCCAAAAATCTAGCCACAAACCCAGTGCTGATATGTCTGAACGCTCGCCTGGCCAGTGCTGTTGTGTTCTGTCTTAACCTAGACTACATAGTGCTTCTAGTAGTTGCCCGTAAGTTAAAGACTTTGTTTCTTTTATGGCTTTTTATTTTATTTTTATTTTTATTTATATATATTTTTTTTTTTTTTTTTTTTTTTTTTTTTTTTTTTTTTTTTTTTACATTTTTAAATGTACAACAAATCTGAGCAGGGATTAGATGTGTAGATTATACCTCAAGTTTGTTTGGTAAGATTGTAATTTTAAGTCTGCTCAGATTTGTTGTGATATATGGACATGTGCATGTCTTTTTATGTTTAGAATTTGTTTAGAAACTGACTATGTTGTCCTTAATGTTAGCTTGTATTTATTGTTCTAAGTAAATCAGAGTAAAACTTTTTGCCACAGGTACATTTTCTTGATATATATTAACCAACTTGTTTACCTTATATTCCAGCAGTTAACATTCAAGAAGGCAAGGATTTTTTAAAGTATTTTTAAAAATATATTGTCTTAATTTCTTTCCACATCACTGATCAAGTTCCTATTAATAGAGATGTCTATCATTTAAATTGCCTTCATGAATGTCAAAAAGTAAATTGAAGCCACAGTTTTTAGTATGTCCAATAGCATTGTATATATGTGAAAAGTAAATTATTGCCTCCCCTGCTATTCAGACTGAGCATTGACCCTTGAGGTAAAAAAAAAAAAAAAAAAAAAAAACACTTTCTAGAAATGTTTTGAATCAGAGGAATATGTGACAGTTTTATCATTATCGTCATGTAGGATCCAGTTCTGCCTAAAATGTTTTAGTGATTCTAGGTTTGGAAATGTGTTTTTTCTCATTCTTTCACATAGATTTGCACATATAAGCTAAGGTTATATCAAATTTGGGAGTAAAAGTAAGGTAAAAATCAACAGAGATGAAAATGTAGGAACTGGACATGTGGCAGCTGATTCCCATAACTAACCAAAGTCTTAAAGGTTAGTCATACATTGTATAGATAAATAGAAATATCTAGAGGTTAAATAGGCTATAAATCAGGCATACTCATTAAAGTGCACAAAGAAGAGGTACACATTAAATTAGAAACACTGCAGAAAGTTTATAAGGGTCTTGAGTTTTTTTTTATTTCTTTCTTTCTTTTCTTTTTTTATATGATAGTTTCCCCCGATTACTTACTTCCTCCATTAAAATCCCCAGATGGAGTCTTCCCTCACTTGCTTCCAACAAAAGCACAGAGTTTGCCATATCATTATCTGTATGCCTCGTTTAGTTGATATATTAGGTCTCATTGGTTTTCATCACTAGGAAAGTAGTACTATGTCAAAATAGTGATAAGTTGTATTTAGTCCAAAGGCAGTGATGATAGAAATGGTAATATTGATAACTGTAATGCTTGTGAAAATATATCAGATCTTTTTAATACACTTACTAGATGATGGAACCCCGGTGGATGAACCTGTGTGGCAGCTCAGGGAGCCGGGGGAGACCGCCACAGTGTCAGAACAGCCAACGCCATTGGAAGAAGAGAGTGACCAAGCCCAGGGGACGCTGAGATGTGTTCCTCAAGGCATCGTTTCGACCCGCTATCTAACCTCTCCTGCAGCCACTCCTGACTCCCACATCCATGTGTTCAGGGAGACAACAGTCTAATTGGAAACCAGCTCTGTCTCGATAGCTCTATGCTGGCTCTGGTGACATGTTGCTAGGGTGTCACATGGTGACTTTTTTTTTTTTTTTTTTTCTGGAAAGATGAATCCTATATTTTGTATTTATTAGCTGGTAATCTGGGTGTACAACTGAGCTTTAAAGGTATTATTGGTATATAAAGAAAGATAAATAATTTTAATCTTCAGAAGTCTTTGAAGAAAGCATAATATACTTTTTACATTTGCAGTGTAAACAATCTGAAATGAATGTGTTCATAAAATCATTCTCATGGTCATTGAAAGGCCAATGGTAGTAGATACTATTTCAGTAAAGATTTAATTACATTTGGGGAGTGATTCTCATGTAGAAATTGAAATATACAAAATAAATTAGAATATAGCTAGGCATGGGACATAGGAGATGCAATGATCCATGATTTGTTAGCTCTGCCTGAAACAAGATTGTATCAGATCGTATTATGATGTGGCAGAATAAGTACATATTGAATTATATTTTTGTCCCCCTCCCCCTTTGTAACTTGTTTCCCTAGATATAGTTGTAATGGTGCATAGAAATAGAGTTTTATCTTTCTTTTTTCCGTGCTAGATAACATTAGAGAATATATCTCAGAAGTCAGGGTATACATCCGTTATGATATTTGAATGTACTAGATAGATATTAACTATTTTCCTATCTCTTTCTTTTTCTTTTCTCTTTTTTTCTTCTTCCTCATTTCTTCAGAAAGTATGTTTTTAATTAAGATGTTAACAAATACTACATTTGAGGTAGCTAGTGATGTGCCATGTGAAACAGATTTTTAGTATGACATTAGTGTCGCATAGTTGTCTGGTACAAGAGATGTATTTACGAAGGTTTAGAGCCAATTTGAACTTTTGGCTCACCCTCATCCTTGTTCATATTTCTTTTAACAAAGTTCTGTGCCATTTTAAGGGATCATATTGATAAGAATGTGACCATGAAAATCAGTATTAGATTTTTTTAAAAAGTGATACTTGATTTATATGTTCTTACTGTCATAGGATAATTGTGAATACTATTGTCAACAAAGATTGTGTAGCTGCAGTTTCTAAGACGTGGATGTAATGAATGGCCTCCTGTGCATAGTTTCATTGTTCTTGACTAATCACATTAACAGAATTGCTAATAGATAAATGTTTAGATTTACTATGTTCTGTGACCAAGTGGAGTTATGCATTGTGCCCTTGGGAGGTACACAAAAGGGTGCCAAGTTAGAATAGTACTTATTTATTTACCTTTTTGAATTGAATGGTTGGAAACTTCCTATTGAATTTATGGGTACTATTGAGTGGATTTTGATTTTAGGAGTCCAGTCTTTTTTATTTTCTTCTTCTTTTTGGTGTGTTTTTGTTTTTGTTAGTTTTTTTAATGAAATTTTTATATATGAAAGTGATTGTACTTTGTATACAAAAAGAAAAGCATTTCCCATCATACTGAAATCACTGGAAATGCAAGAAGAGTAGGGACAAAGGGCCTATTTGAGGTGATCATTATATCCTGAACAACATATCAATGTAGATTGTGGATGAACTGTTAGGTACTGGGTGCAGATAAACTTGGTCTTTGTATTGGCTCATTTGATAGTAAGTCAGATTAGAAATGGGGGAATCCCTTTTCACTGTCCATCTGCAGATTCAGTTTCATACATTCTCATTAAATGGATGTGAAGGAATTTACTTTAGATTTTAATGTGAAAAGATATACTTCGGCAAGTATGTTCATGTACATGTACTTTTGCACACACACACTGACTCACACACACTCAGTCACTCACTCACCCACTCGTACACTCCCTCATTCTCTCCTTCCCTTCCTTTCTTTCTTTTCTCTCAATCTTTATCTCTTTTTATCTGCCTCCCAGACTATCTACTTTCCTTTCTCCTTCCTCTCTATTAATTTCTCACCCTCCCTCTCTTCCCCCTTCCTTCTTCACCGTCTCTCCTCTCTAATATTTTCATGGGTTTCTTTTTTCTCCTATTTGGGCTATATTATTTTCTTTTTGTAAAAAAAATCTGATACTGTATGTTATTCTCAAATGTACTACTTGTATTGAAATGTGAACTTATGTAGACATTTTAAGATACAATGCAAATATCTCCATGACATAATTTTTGATTGTTGTGTATATGTGTATAAGTGCTATAGTAATGTCATGCCATCTTGTGGGTATCACTGACAGATTCCATTTCATGTATTTTCATAAATGTAGACCAAAATTAGTGTATCTTTTCCTAAGAAATTGAAAATCTGTTACTATCAAAAGTTAGATAATCATTTGAGTTTATTCACCTAGTCATTGGAAGTACTGTATGCAGTAAAATATGTGTTTATTGCTCAGAGTATAGCCATACATACCCCTGATTTTTCATACACACATATATATATATGCATATTTTCATGTATTCATTTATACACTCATAAACATATCCACACTTGAACATTTACTCACATACACCTGGGTTTATACATTCACATGTTTATCACTCACACATGCATATATGCACCCATGCATACATCCATCCACATGAATACATCTCCCCACACTTACACACATGTATATTCATGAACCTCCCTACACACACAGACAAACACACATCTACATATTCATCTCTTTCTATTCGTCAAATCATCCTGCTTCACATTTGTATTACACCTTTGGTACCATTATTGGTGTTTTTTTCTTCATATTTTAGGTATGTCATCATATGGCAGGTTTGCATTTTTATTATTTTTATCATTGTTATAATACCACATCATAGTCTCTTTCATTTTACTGTATTTTCTTTCTTCCTAAATTTTATTATTGTTATTATTATTATTATTATTATTATTATTATTATTATATTATTATTGTTATTATTATTATTATTATTTTATATCATCATCATCATTATCATTATTTTTATTTTTTTATTTTTCATTTTTTTATTTATTATTTATTTTTTTTTATTGTTACTGGCCACAAATGTGATGATGAAGCCCCCCAAAATTACATACGTGTTTATATCCTAAAAGCTCATTTTGTCTTTCATTATCTTGCTTCTATTACATATATGTGGGTCTCTCTCTCTCTCTCTCTCTCTCTCTCTCTCTCTCTCTCTCTCTCTCTCTCTCTCTCTCTCTCTCTCTCTCTCTCTCTCTCTCTCTCTCTCTCTCTCTCTCTCTCTCTCTCTCTCTCACACGCACACACTCACACACACACACACACACACACACACACACACACACACACACACACACACACACACACACACACACACACACACACACACACACACACGTGCTTTCTCTCATAACATAATCATTACTGGTTGAGTTTTCATATTCTCTAATTTATATTCTCACATAGTTTATCATGTTGTATTGACTCCTTTTCATTTTGTATGGTTATTATTTGTTAAATAAATAATCGGTTAGTACACCGTTTTACATTTTCATCTTGGGAATGTAAAAGCGGGAGACCGTATCTCGTGCAACATTTAACAAAGTTTATCCAGTATATATTTTAACCATAGAATTAAGACTAACAAAATATTGTACTATGTTCCATTATGGATAAATGTATTTATTTTTATTTTCTCTTATTTTGTAGTAGGTACTTAAGCAAATTCATTCCATTTTTTTTTTTTTTTTTTTTTTTTTTTTTCACCTCACCTCACCTCTATTTGCTAATGAGAGTGGTACTAATAAATGTAGTGTTAGCAAACTGAAAGTGCTGTGTTGCAAATTTTGTTCTTGTAATGTTTAGGCTTACTAGTACACAAACTTTCAAATGAAACAGGATGACAGTTGTTGAAAATATAAAGATTATTATGTTGGTCAAGTTGTTGAAACAGTTTAATTATAGAAATTTATTAGATATATTAAGTGTGAAGCAGAAGATGGTATCGTTAAGATTCAGTCAGTTGGAAATAGATGTGAGACATAACCATTATTTTCATAGGACTTTAGAGGGGGGAGGGGGAAATCATTATGCATATTTCAAAGTGTAATCCATTTTGTAGATAGCCATTGATGTAAAATGTCCTGATATGATTTATGCAGATAGACTTGAGGTATTGTTAACACAACGAATAATCATTTGGTAAAAACAAGAAAAAAATGTGTTTTTAGAGTCTCATCCTTATGCTTCCAATGACCCCATAATTAAAGGACAAATTGTTTAGAATGGCTAGGTAAAATATTGTTGTTCAGAAAGAAGTTGCTGGCTTTGGCAGTAACATATTTTACATGGAATTGTATTTAACCAATAGCAGTGTTTCCCATTGATGTAGCTACCATAATAAGAATAGATTTCCAATTTTACTGAAATTCATTGGTGTATGACTTTGTTTATTAGACAGAAGTGCAGATGTTTAGTGATGGGATAACACAGCAAGGTGAAGGAAGCACATCACCTTTCAATTGTTAATTATTACCATTGCATTGAGGTCATAACCATTTGAAATCTAGGTGCAATCATCTCTGTCTTTTATCCTCGGACTCTCTCTCCTTCTTCCTTTGTCCCATTCTTTCTCACTTTATTGTTCTCAACCTTTCTCTATCTCGTGTTACATTTGCTGTCTTTCTCTTTGTCTTGTCTCTTCTCTTCCCTCTAATTTGTAACAAGCAGTGAATTGGTATTTATATCTTTATTGTTATGGAATCAAGAAATGGACAGTTATTAGCTTGAAACACATGATTTTTGGAAGTTCAATTTTTATAATGATAATGAATGTTAATCCCAATGAGTGAAATGATATCAGGTTGAACTGTACCAAAATTGTAATACTTAAATGGCCATATGACAACTCTTGCATAGGCTATCATTTCTGTCTGTTTGTAAGTGCATTTCTGTTTTCCCTTTTCTATAACTGTTGGTGTATCTAGTCAATAAAGAAATAGTATTGGTACTTATTTTGGGGCAATTTTAAAAACTATTAATGTATATGTATGTGTATATATGTATACATACATCTTCACACACACACATACACACTCACTCACTCTCTCACTCTCTCACTCTCTCACTCTCACTCTCACTCTCTCTCACTCTCACTCTCACTCTCACTCTCACTCTCACTCTCACTCTCACTTCTCTCTCACTCTCACTCTCTCTCTCTCTCTCTCTCTCTCTCTCTCTCTCTCTCTCTCTCTCTCTCTCTCTCTCTCTCTCTTCTCTCTCTCTCTCTCTCTCTCTCTCTCTCTCTCTCTGTACACACACATACAAACATACAAACATGAACAAATGTATGCACATTCTTGCTCTCCCTCTCAGTCTCACTCACACCTGTACACACACCACGCACACAAACACACACACACGAACACACACACACACACAGAACACACACACACACACGAACACACACACACACAACACACACACACACACACACACACACACACACACACACACACACACACACACACACACACACACACACACACACACACACACACACACACACACACACACACACACACACACACACACACACACACACACACACGAACACACGAACACACACACACACACACACACACACACACACACACACACACACACACACACACACACACACACACACACACACACACACACACACACACACACACATGTATGTATGTATGTATATATATATATATAAGTATTCATTTGCATGTATATATACATATACAGTTTAAATTCCGTAACATGTTTTTAAGGGCGACCAGTTATTTGTTAAGTAGTTGTATAGAAAACAACGACTCGCCACCTATTTTTTGGTTTCATTTCCTTAATAAACATCAGATATTTTGAAAGCTTGTATAGAAAGCCCAACCTGTAATATATCACACTTCAGTGTTATGTTGATACACTTGAGATTTTTGATAGCTCAGGACAAGTTAATTCTTACCCACTTTTTGATATTGATGGTGTCACCCAGCCTGTGAAGTTGAACGATTGATTGTCTTATCGAAGCAGATGTCAGAAATTGACTATTGAAACAAAGGGTAGTTGATTATGTCATGTTTATTCTTACTGTAAGAAGATTTTTGCAAATATTTACCTTCAAGAAATTTTATAATTATATTGAGGAAAAACTAAGGAAAAAATAGAACTCTTATTCACACTTTATAGAAACTGATTTTTATTTACCACATTACACTGCATTTTTTGGTGTGTGTGTGTGTGTGTGTGTGTGTGTGTGTGTGTGTGTGTGTGTGTGTGTGTGTGTGTGTGTGTGTGTGTGTGTGTGTGTGTGTGTGTGTGTGTGTGTGTGCGCGCGCGTGTGCGCGTGTGTGTGTGTGTACTATATATGATGTAGTTGTTTTACATTAGAATTCTTCATGTACCCCCCCCTCCCAATCCCTCGCCCGTTGTTGTCGTGGGGGGGGGGGGGCTTAGGAGATGGAGACTGAGACCCAATGCAGGGATCTCCCTTGTCTAGGGCCTCAGCCCTCGACTCAACTAATTTTGCATGGTCTTTTCCCCCTCCAGCTTTTTGTTTCCGTTCCTTCTCCAATCCATTCTACTATCTACTTAAGGTGTAAGAGCCATGCTGAAAGGATGAAAGGCTGACCTTGTGCCAGTCCTGAAAGGCCTGCGGGAACCATGGGCACGGTACTCCCGATTTAGTTGTCTAGCTCTTACCCCCGTACATGGCACTAGGGGGTTGACTGTTTATTTCTCTTTACATAATCAAGGCTTCCCATGGCCAGTAATGAAGATGTAATACCCCTATTGGGGGCAATGAGACTTGCCCCTTCATCCAATAGCCCCACCGGCTCCCCGACCCTAGGCTCTCCTTTGACCACGACTCCGAACACTGAAACTACTACCCACTCCTCAATGCCTACTAGTGCATTACCCACCCAAGCAGAGACTCAATCTTCAGAAGACATTCCTACCCTCCCAACTTCCTCAAATTCATCAACTCTACCCCTTCAACCTTCTTTATCAAACACCCCAACCTCCCTTATTAATACCTTACAGCCTTTTTCTCCATCTCTCCGTAGTACTACCCCCCTCAACAACACTCTCGATTCTACACGCCCTTGTCCTTCTACCACCACCAACTCTACAAATATCTTAACTACTCTATTTAGTCCAGCTAAATGGGACCGATTTTTCGTGATCCCCCCTACAGCTCCTTACTCAGGCAACACTTCTCTTTCAACAATGTCTCCAAAAACATGTAGGCAGAGTCCCTTTCCGTACCCGACGGAAAGAGACATCCAACCCTTAATACTTGTACCGGAACTGTCTTTATCTCCCCAGCAAACTACCCACTCGATACCAAAGATTGGTCAGACTGGAGAAGACTCATTAGGATGCCTCAAAGACCAAGATGCGAAATCAGTACATTGCTACACCATTCCTCCTAAGGGTCAACGAAAGAATTCGACCAACATTGCCAAAATTACTTTCCGTACACATGAACTTCCCTTACGTATCTACATTGGTGGACAATCCCTCCCTGTTCGACCATACTAACCCCCTCCCCGTCAATGTCAAAACTGTTGGCGCTTTGGACATCCTGCCAAACACTGCCGTTCCACAGACCGATGCCCCATATGTGCCCAACCTGGTCATAACCGATCAAACTGCTCAGCACAAACACGTACATGTGCAAATTGCGGCGGTCACCATAATGTATTTTATAGAGGCTGTCCCACTTACAAGTTTGAATCTGAGCTAGCAAATCGCAGATACAAAAATGGTCTCAGTTTACGTGAAGCACGTCAACAAGGTTTCTCATACTCCATACTCTAGTAACATCGTTCACTCAGCCCCTCACCCTCCACCCCAAGATGTCCTCACTTCCACTTCTACATTCTACCCCACCTCAGACCAATTCTTTTGCCACTCTAAATCCAGACACCCCAATCTCAACTACAGCCCCAACACCATCCCCTCGACCTCCCCGCACTACCCGCAGTAGACAGACGAAACGTCCCATCTCTTCTTCCCCTTCCGCACACTCAGCTCCACCTACCTTTACCTTTATTCCTCAGACACCAGTCTCCTCTTTCCCTCCTCATAAGAAAACCTTTGTCCTACCAAACTCCAACAAACTCCACTGCAGAAACTATGGAAGACATTCAAAGCTGTATGCTTGAGACACAAGATCTCATAACTCATGCTCCCTCCACACTTGCAATGACTGCCGATATTCATCCCCTCCTACCAACTCCCCACACCCCCCCCACCCCCTACACCCCTTCCCCTACTCCCTCCTCAACACAACCTAACCCCCTCAATTCCGTCCACCACCGATATTCATCCTCCCGATACCCATCCTCCTGAAATCCACCCCCCTCTTACTCATAGCATCCCTACACCCCTTCCTCCTAATCCCTCCCAAGACAACACATCCCCTTCAACTCCAACTATCCATCCTTCCGATATCCATCCTCCTACCACTAATATTCCCCCACACCACTTTCTCCTACTCCCTCCCAACACAACCCACCCCCTTCAACTCCAACTATACGCACATTCTCCCTCCCTCCATCCCCTCTATCCTTTCCACTCCCTCCCGGATACACACGGGAATCACTCATGTCACAACACCCCCTGCTCCATCCCCCCCAGATTCCCCAACATGTACCGGCGCTTTCACTCATCAAATAACTAAGGTATAGCTCTCCTACATTGGAATATTCGCGGTTTCCGTTCTCAAATATCAGACCTACGCCATATCCTTGCTTCTTATAACAACCTGTTCTCCTTCCTCAGACGCATAAATATCCTTTACTTGATCTAATTCCCTTACCTAAACCACCATAACCCTTTCCCTCATCAACCCCCTTACCCATCTTCAACTTTCCAACATTACTCTGACCTTAGATGTTTAGCATATTTATTTCGCTTTTAACCATTAACCATCAACCCCCCCCCCCTCCCACTCCCTCTCAACACAACCTAACCCCCTCAATTCCGTCCACCACTGATATCCATCCTCCTGATACTACCGACACCCATCCTCCTGATGCTACCGATATCAATCCTCCTCCTACTCATATACCCCCTACACCCCTTCCTCCTACTCCCTCCCAACACAACCCATCCCTCTCAACACCAACTACTGCCGATATCCATCCTCCCGACACCCATCCTCCTCCTACTCAGATTCACCCTAGACCACTTCCTCCTAGTCCTTCCCAACGCAAACCACCCCCTTCAACTCCAACTATACGCACATTCTCCCTCCCTCTATCCCCTCTATCATTTCCACTCCCTCCTGGATACGCACGTAAAACACTTACGTAATTACTTAACTCTCCATAGCCCATTCACACAGCTATATCTTTACCCATCTTTAACCTTTCAAAATCACTCTAGATAGTTGACGAATAGCAATTATCACCCTCCACCCCTCCTTTAATATACTTCCTATAGTGCTATATGACCTTAGATGTCTAGCACATTTATTTTTGCCCCTAACCATTAATCATTAACGGTCTCTATATCCCCAGCAAACTGCCTTGTCGATACCAAAGATTGGTCAGATTGTGGAGAAGACTTACTCGCCTGCCTCACGGACCATGATGTGATATAAGCACAGTGTTACTCCGTTCCTCCTAGAGGTCATCGAAAAAA
>NW_020869616.1:57508-67508 GCF_003789085.1 Penaeus vannamei | reverse complement strand
AGTAATATCTATATATATATGGCCTCTTTAAATCACAGCACTGACAAAAATCAGTTCCATACCTGGTTAGTGAAAATAAGTGGGAATACTTGTAGTTGGCTGTGGTTGGTGCAGCAAGCAATTTCAGGCTTTGTGAAATAATCTTTCCATATGCATTTCCCTACTTAAGCTATGTGGAGATAAAATTCACAAAACTCAAAACCACCACTACACCGCCCAAGGCTTGGAAATGGTTGGACAGGAGGTGTAGGAGGATGAACATGAGAATAGGAGCAGCAGCAGGACGAGGATTGGGAAGGGGCGGATCACTTAAGGAAGACCAGAAGACGGCAAAATTGAAATATCCGAATACTAACCTGCCACAAGAATAAGTTTCCCCAAAGTTAGAAAAAAGAAAAAAAAGGAAAAAGGGAAGACAATGAAATTCTGCCTTCAACATCTATCAGTTTCACTTTTATTATTCACACCTTCGGTTACTTATCTTGTGATTCAAATGCTTCACATTGGAAAAAAGATATTACACAGCTATCATCACCACCCAATATATTGCTTGAGAAAGCACTCCATATATAGCATTTGCTTCACTATCTGGAACATGCAGTCTGTAATGACGTGCATTCTCTAGGTATACGTCTAATGCACATTATTCACATTCCTCTCAAGTATATACACTTACCAAATTACACAAATTATGAAAATAAGATTAATTCTATTACAAAATTAAACAATCTGTATTTTAAATACATTTGACAAATTATACACAATTTCAACAAATGTTTAAAAACGCTTGTAACGTTCCCGTCCATTACGTACATTTCACCTTAATCGAAAAAATGACAAATCTATGTACGAGAATGATAATAAAAAACCACTCAAATGTAAATTTCTTTATAGGAGCGATTGTCTATACAAGTGCAATACCAGTCAGCATGTTTTCCTTTGTTTGTTTGTTTTTTTTTTTTTTGGTGTGCATGTCAAGGTACATACACAGGTATTAACATAAAAAATAAAGCTTATTAATATTATCAAACTTGAGTGTTTTCAACGGGTGTAGAACTCAGGTATCCGTCAACAAAACATAAAAAACAAAAACAAAAATATCTGGCCACAAAATGGTTGGACATTCGCCATTTTCTAAGGAACCTTTTCCCATAGCATTCCTGAGCAATAAAACAGACATGAATTCCTAAGTAGCAGCAGTCTATGTCAGTCTTTGAAGTATCAACCAAAAATATAAAATATAAAAAATGATGATATTATTAATAAGAAATAATAACATACAAATAAAATAAATATAATAAAGAATTAATAAAGTATACAAAGAATTCGTAATCATTATCATAAATAAGTAATATCAAGGAATATAATAATATCACTAACTACTGGAATATCAAAGTTTTTAATATCAGCAATACTAAAAAAATATACGATAATAATAATAATAATGATTAATTATGTTATCAAAATATAAAAAAAAGAAAGAAAAAAGAATAAGAAACATAGTAATATCATTAAAACAATAAAAAAGTAAATAATGATCATAATCATAATCATAAATTATAATAACTGTACTCATAATAAAGATGTTTATCATAATAATAGCAATGATGATAATGATGATAAGAGTAATAACATAAATCATGGTATCAATAAATAAATCAATAAAACAACAAAACTTATTCCAACTGGAAAAGTAATAACAACAAAAATACTAAAAAACAAACAATAGCAATACTACTGATGAAAAAAAAAATAATAATAATAATAACAATGAAAATAATAACAATAATAATAATATTTATTATTACTACTAGTATCATAATAACAAAAACTAATACAAGTATCATTAACACATTTAATAGCCAAATCTATCTTAACTATAAAAGTATAAGCAATAATAATGATAAAAAAAATACTACTACTACGTACAGGAACTATAGCAGCATCAATAAATAAAAAGGCGAAAAAGTTTATAACAAAAAGAAAGTTCCAAATAATAAATAAATAAACTCAAAAGTGCCCTCTCCACACCAGAAACAGGCGGACAATGAGAAAAACAGATCCCCGAGTTACAGGATGCACGTCAGTAATTCCATTGTATTGTTTTGATTCCTCCTCAATAAACATTAGAGATTCTACTACGACAAGCTACAGTATCCATCAAGCAGAAAAAAAAGTTTTGTAACAAATAGGCTTAAAACTTATGTGATACTTTGCGTATCAGCAGTTTATTGAATCCCTGTCTGGTCAGCATTGTACATAACTTCTCAAAGTGTTCTTAGCATAGTACTTTTAACAACTGTATAAAATTCAAAATAGGTATTCTTAAGTAAGTAGATTGCTCATTTCTTTTTAAGTTAGCATTTTCTTATAAAATATTGACTGTTGTCTTTTTTCTCTCTCTCGCTCTCTCTCTCGCTCGCTCGCTCTCTCTCTTTTTTTTCCTTTAAAAGTGAACTGAACCAGCAAAATTATCCTCACAGCAAAATCCATTCAATAAGTTCATAGGAAACACACTTGTGTAAAAAAAGGGTAAAAAAATGAAGGTGGAAGATTTGTTAAACTCCATTTGAAGCTGTATTATATGGTAAGTCTCAGTACATTAGCATTAAATAATAAAAGATCATAAAAAATATATATGTGTGTGTGTATATGATCCCATTTCTAGGTCAATAATCTTCATCTCCAGATTGCACAAACCTTTCCATCCTAAGAAAGTTCACATGCTCCTTCAAAACACGAGGAAAAAGGTTTACCAGAAAATTTGAAGTTAAAGACAATAATGATAATCAAGATTGTTAGCTATAATAATCACAATCATATTAGTAAAATAATAATAATAAAAATAATATTATTCATAACAATAATAATAATAAAAATAATAATAATGATACCACCAAGAACACCAGCTAAAAGGAAAAATAAAGTAAATATATTCAACTTGTGGTCCTGCCTGAGTGCCTACACTGTCATAACTCAACTAGTTGTCCGTCGCCTCAGCTGTTGTCACTCAAAGCCTCAAAGCGATTGGCTGTTGCTAGCTTAGGTGGGGCAAAGTCTTCCTGGACCACTCGAGTTGAACCATGCTTGACACTTTCAAAACCTTCATTGCTGTGAAGGAGACAGAGATAGGTTAATGACAACATTAAATAAAATGTCTTAAAACATCCTAACTTGGTCTATATGTTATCTTTTATCTATTAATTCATTAATTTTTTTCTTAAACAACTATCCAGTACACGTGTTTCCTTTAAAATATTGCTATAAAAATGCTCTCTAGATACCAAGTACAACCAATGACACCAGAAACATGTAATGTTCACTATCATATACTCTTGTGAAATATCAGATACCATGGAGTCAATTAGTAGACCTACTTGACCTCAAATGATTTCCCTTTCCTTGAATTTCTGGGAATTCTTTCTTTTTCTAGTGCAATTAACCAATTCGCTCCAAGAGTACATGAGTTCACTTGGCCTCCACTCTGAGGAGTATGCATAGCCAACTGGGCTTACCTTCAGGGCCTTTCACACCCTTTATGCAAAACAATAACCAATCATACCATTACACATCCCATTCTCCCTCAGGCAATGCCCCAAGGGCAAGTTATGTGGGCATAAAGGTTCCTAATAAAGAACAGTATAAAATGTAATGCATGCATCATTGTACCATGACGTGAATGACTCATCACCTAGAGCCATGTCGAAGTCAGCCTTAACGTGAATGACAAAGTTCAGAGCCACAACCAAGTCAGCCATGAAATGAACCCCATATCATCCATAGGCTGATATGGGACACCCATCGCTAATGGGTTAATAAATTAAACTCAATGGGCATGGCATGTACGGTTGCATTGGATTAACAGAATCCAGTCATATTAAGGCACTTTCTGTTCACTTTTTATTTTCATATAATGCATATTGTTTACCTATCAACCTTCATATATTACACTTAAAAGTCAGAGAATAAGCTATGCTAGATTAATCTTCATTGGGGTCTGATTAAGGATCCGTCATTCTTAAGTGAACATGTTGTGGATTTGGCCACTTAAGAACGACCTAATTAAAGCTAATTATCACTTTTAGTCGGCATGTAGTGTACATAAATGAAACCTTTACAGAATATACTTTATAGCATACTGATATCATATTGGTAATTCTTAAGTGTCGGTTTTCTGGACAAAGCCACTTAAGAGGAGGTCAAAGGTCATGACCTTCCCAATTTCCGTTTTCCGGTACCATTAAAATGACTGCTACTCCCTTACTATTTGGGGTACTGGGTCAAGATTAGACTTCAATTGTAGATTTTAATGGGAGGAATAAGGATCACTTGTTTAATCATCCATTCTTGGGTACAGTTATTACACAAAACAAAAAAAGGTGGAAAAACGGGTACCTTTTTTACTCCCACTGGCTTGAAAGTTTTATCAGCATGGTTGAGTACATCCATGAAACATACACCAAAATGTTCCTCTATCAACACATAATAAGAATCTATCATTTTTAAGCGTCAAAATTTTGGACAAATCCACTTAAGAACGACAGACAGGTCAAAGTGCACTCGTTGACCCAACATAAGGTTTCAATAATCATGCGGAGTCCATCAATAAAACTTGCAGGATATGTTCCCCGAGACATCCTGACAGCATCCAAGCCTTTCTTAAGTATCTCCATGCTGAATATGGCAACTTAAGAACACTTTGAATCTGGCATTGTAGTGACCACCAATTGTAAAGTATCATTTGACATGCCTGTGAGGCGGTAATAACCAATAACGAAATGGAAATAAACAAATGTACCCGGCGTGACTGGGTTAATAAATCTTATGTTCATTTAGATTATAATCTATCTTTCTTTGATTGTGTGCTCACATCCAAATGATGCTGATCGTTTGCTGAAAACTAGTCCATGGACATAGGAAGTCTGCAAATGCTATCAGATATTTGTTGGTGACAAAACACTTTTCTGAACACTCCTTATGAAATACAAAGCAAAGACAACTCACTTTCCCTTTTTCCTTCCCCATGCTCCCATTGGATTGGCAGCTTGAGCATCTGAGAGTGAAGGGAAGGCCATCTCATTGTTTATATCAGGAGCTACACGACACCGCCTCGGAGCTGCAGGAAAACATCAGTTACCAATCAATACATATGCTATGGTGAGAAGAGAAAAGAGAGGGAGACAGGGGAGGAAGGTTGGGTAAGGAAGGAGATGAGGTAGGGAGGGTGACAGAAGGAAGGGAGGGAGGGAGGGAGGGGAGGGAGGGAGGGAGGGAGGGAGAGGAGGGAGGAGGGAGGGAGAGAGAGGGAAGGGAGGGAGGGAGGGAGAGGGAAGGGAGGGAGAGAGGGAGAGGGAATGGAGGAGGGAGGGAGGGAGGGAGGGAGGGAGGAGAGGGAAGGGAGGGAGGGAGAGGGAGGGAGTGAGGGAGTGAGGGAGAGAGGGAGAGAGAGAGAGAGAGGGGGGGGAGAAAGAGAGAGAGAGAGAGGGGGGAGAGGAGAGAGAGAGAGGGGAGAGAGAGAGAGAGAGAGGGGGAGAGAGAGAGAGAGAGAGAGAGAGAGAGAGGAGAGAGAGAGAGAGGGGGAGAGAGAGAGAGAGAGAGAGAGGGGGAGAGAGAGAGAGAGAGAGAAGAGAGAGAGAGGGAGGAGAAGAGAGGTTAAGAGGAGGAGGAGTGTGAGAGAGGGAGGAAGGAGAGGGAGAGAGGGAGGAAGGAGAGGGAGAGACGGGAGGAGGAGAGGTTGAGAGACGCGGAAGGAAGGATTATGGGAGAGAGAGGTAGGAAAGGAGAGGGAGAGAAGGAGAGAGGGAGGAAGGAAGGAGAGGGAGGAAGAGAGGGAGAGAAGGAGAGAGGAGAAGGGAGAGGAGGAGGGAGAGTAAGGAAGAGGGAGGAAGAGAGGGAGAGAAGGAGAGAGGGGAAGAAGGAGAAGGGAGGAAGGAGAGAGAGAGAGAGAGAAAGGAGAGAAGGGAGAAAGAGAGGGAGAGAGGGAGGAAAGAGGAAGGAGAGGGAGAGAGAAGAGAGGGAGGAGGGGAGAGAGAGAGAGAGAGAGAGAGAGAGAGAGAGAGAGAGAGAGGAGAGAGAGAGAGAGAGAGAGAGAGAGAGAGAGAGAGAGAGAGAGAGAGAGAGAGAGAGAGAGAGAGAGAGAGAGAGAGAGAGAGGGAGAGAGAGAGAGAGAGAGAGAGGGAGAGAGAGAGGAGAGGGAGAGGAGGAGAGAGGGAGGGGAGAGAGGAGGGGAGGAGGGGAGAGGGGGGGAGTGAGAGAGGAGAGAGTGAGAGAGAGGAGAGAGAGAGAGAGAGAGAGAGAGAGAGAGAGAGAGAGAGAGAGAGAGAGAGAGAGAGAGAAGAGAGAGAGAGAGAGAGAGAGAGAGAGAGAGAGAGAGAAAGAGAGAGAAGAGAAGAGAGAGAGAGAGAGAGAGAGAAGAAGAAGAATAAGAATGGGCAAACTGACACACAACAGACACAGAAGACAAAGAAAGATGTGCAAATCAATACAATGCCACTTTGCTATTAACAATTAAAAGAAACTAAAGGGAAAAACGTAGAACTTACTATTCTTTGGCAGCGGGGAAGCTGTCATGTTACGCATGTGTGGTGGAACGTATGAGGACCCTTGCGCCAGCCGATTCTTATCCTCTGGTTCAGCTAGGCGAGACTGTGCCTGAAATCCAAACATTAGTGGTCAATCAGTTATATATACAATTGATAACACTTCTTGACATTATAACCCTTTATCACCAGAATTATGTTACAGTCATTAATCATCCATATTCATTATCATATTGCAAAATGTATCAGTGCTCTAGACAGTGTCACACAATTATAAAATACTGACTGTAATCAGGATATAGACATTCAGTTTCGTATTTATTTTAGTTTTGGTTATTTTTGGCTTGTAAATATAGCATGAAAAATGACAAATATATATACAACTAAATAGAGTCAAACACAAAATCATATATATCTAGTGAAATCAACCTAGGGCCTACTAAATGACTACTTGGTGACTAAGCACTTATGGAGCCATCTGTGTTTAATAATGTTCAGTAAAAACTACAGTTGACATTACAAGTACACAGGTCCATTTGGTTAATAAAGTAAGATCACAGTGTACATAGCATATACTGGTACAGTAGGTTAAGCCTTCTATCCTAAAAAGCAGCTTATTTCACGTCCATTCATATAGAACACACCTAATAAATTACAAGAAAAAAGGCTGATTTTTAAAGCCACCATGGGAATCTTGTCAACATGTACCATAATTCTGTAACACGTTAATCAACAATTGACACAATATATGCTGCTAAAGGATAACCTCCCCTATACTTTTGGAAAATATCACCAGATCTCTTTGAAAACTCAATGTGTACTCTCTACATCCTACTGAATATGTAGTTTAGCTTGCCATGTTCAAATTGATAATGCAATGCTGAGACTACACTAGAGAGAATACTTACAATAACTAAGATATGAAACTGATAAGTTTTAACAAACTACCAATTTGTGTAACATACATTTTTGGAGATTCAATTAAACAGTGTCATGGAAATGTTTTGCATTGAGAAGTGACTCACAATCTCATTTGTCACATAATAAAGGAAACAATTTCACATCACTGAAAGAGTCTCCTGGACAATTCCACGACTCAAGAGTAACAATGAACAAGCTAACTTTTTTACTCTCCTTCCTGCTGTCTAGTTTAAGGATTCTTGACCTTTTGATGATTCTAAAACCCCAACGGAATGCCAAATTTGATCCCATTCCCTGTTCACCTGACTGTCAACATGATCATCATTATCAGTCACATCAGTTTTGGAATGCTTCTGCTTATTTAATTTTTAAAAATCAAGGATGAATCTTATTTTGAAATATGGAACAGGAGTAGTAAATGCGAAATTCTCTACACATATGAATTAATATATCAAATAAAAACAATTCTCTAGAGATTGAGTTCTATATCCCAGTATTTGATTATCATATTCCTGATTAAGAACTCTGGTCTATTTGATTTCTGTGTTATATCATTATACTACAACAAAAAGTATTGAATCAGTTCCACTGTTAACTGAAATAAAAGCATAATTCTTGTATTGTGCAGCTGTTCAAGGACACCAAAGTAGGAAATTATACTCACATGGTAAGGGGAAAACTGATTCCCAAAGTTAACTCTCCTACATTTGCTTTCTTGAAAAGGAAAAGAGAAACTAATCCCACCTTTACTGCAAGACAAAGGAAGAATATTCTTTCTGCTAGGACAACACCCCCCCCCCTGCTGTGGTAAAAATATTTCCCTTTATCTACACTGTGTAAGAATAAACGCTGGTTTGCTACACGTCTGACGCCCAAGTTCAAAACAACCTTTCACTCTTACTCTTCTAATATGTGATGTATGGTTTTGACTTCAATTAAAGGTGTGAATACAAAAAATATGCAAGTGTAATCATGCTGCATATGTGTACTCAAACACACCTATTATTACATTCCCCTTTCCTGCTAGGCATGAGGGCAAGGACGATTGGTAAGGCTGCTATGTAATTAAAATCTTTTAGTCAATTGTTTTGGGTCAGATATAGGTTGGGTGCCATTTCACTCCATGGAGTATCTGCAATGTTCACTGACTGACATGAAGCATGTGTAAGAAATTCTAAATCTTGTTAGTAAAGTTGTCATAGAGGAAAAAAATACCATACTTGAAAATATACATACATATATACCTATTGATATAAGAGGACTGTCCCTAAATGGGGTGGGGGGAATTATGAAGTTTGGGGGGTCATATGGGTAAATATTCCCCCCCCCCAAAAAAAAAGTTCCAAATTTTCATCATTTTTTTATATTTGATGTATTATAGTATTCCACATCTTTTGATATGAAATTTATGTGGGTTCCGACGTTTTTTTTTTTTTTTTTTTTTTTTCATGTGGCTGCATGGTTGATTCCTTGTCCCAGAGGATTATGAATATCATGAAAAAAAATGTAAGCTGAACATCAATGAATTCCTAAGACAACTACAAAGGCTTCTTTAAATTTTTTATTCAATATCCCCTGAAAAGTTTTTTTTTTCTTTTTTGACTTTCTAAAATTTATATAAAAAAGTTAGCAAAATCTTAAAAATCCGAAACACATTTGTCTCCGCATTTTCACAGGATTTCCAACGATATTTCCAAAATTCAATCGGATATGAACTCCGGGCCAAGGGATCAACTGCTCGAAAAAGAAAAATTGAAAAACAAACAAACAAAAAGTTCATTTTCTGTATTTTCTAACTTCTGAATCTTTACCATTTCATTACCGTAGAAACTACTATAATTTCACTTTCAAACACACTGTTGCGTAAAGATATGATCATTAGTCTCCAAATTATAGAAACAAACAAACAAATGACTCCACTGAAAAGGAGCAAATCCAGACCCAAGACAACATGACCATTACATAAAATTGGCTGTTTTCTTGTGTAAACATTCGTTTACATGGGCATACGCATGAAAATTATTATAAAGGTAAATGTGCTTGCATGTGTTTATGCATGTACCCTTTAGATCCATAATGATTTATTTTATTTATTCATTTTCTAGTTACTCCAGCCTACTCTTCCTCCACATCTTCTAACCCCATGAATCTGCCTTGAAACAAACAAGCGGAGTACTTGTTATGGAGGGACAATGAATTGTTTCTTGTTCGATAGAAATAACCATTCAAAAAATGTTATATCAAAAATATTTTGAAATACAAATCCCTTATATTCGTTCATTGTGGACACTTCATCTTGTGATGTAACACTAAGTATCAGATATTTAGAGGCCTATCTTAGGAGTTTACACAAAGAAGTTATATCATGTACTTTCTTTATATTATCTTTTTCATAAAATGGGTTTATAATGACATAATGATATTAATCAGATTATTTAGTTTCAAATGAAAGCGAATAAGGAATATTATTGCAATCAGAAAAGTCAGAAGCGGTGGCTACGCTTAGAACTCTGTCGGCTGGGTCCTACTGAGTTAGCCAT
>NW_020869616.1:50000-54908 GCF_003789085.1 Penaeus vannamei | reverse complement strand
GCTGTAGGAGATGGAGATGAGAATGTTGAGAAGAAGGGGTGCATTCTAGTGGTTGATTAATAACCAGGGTAGGTGGTTCGGAATAGATAGATGTCAGTAAATGTCGAGGAAGGGGTATTATTATCAGTGGTCGGAGCCGTGGTCAGAGGAGGGGCAGGGGTCAGAAAACCATCAAAACCCAATTCAAATAGGCTAGTTGATGAATGGGCAAGCCTTAATGCCCCTATTCAGGGTAAAGAATCTTCATTATTGGCCATGGAATTAACCAAAGGAATACCATGCACATGGTTCATGGAGACCATTCATGACTGATAAAAAGCCAGCCTTTCATTCTTTCAGCACAGCTCTCATGCCTTTGGAATGCAACAGAAGAAGGGGTTGAACATATGGAAGATGAAAGAGGGAGAATGTTTAATGTTTAATGTTTGAAACAAATAAATGTGCTAGACTTCAAAGGTCATATAGTACTATGGCAAAGTATTACGTTGGAAATGTTAATGAAAAGTTAAAGATTAGGATAAAATGTGTTAGATATCACAGATTAGAGAGCGTTCCAAGATTATATGGTAGAAGGGAAGTAAGTGAACTGGAGCAGAGATTAGTAGAAAGGGGAGGGTTAAGGGGATAGAGTGACAATGAATTACAGTGTATCTGTCACTGGGGAAGGAATTGGGACATAGTTCAAGGAAAACAGAGGTGGCTGTTATAAAAGTAGGAGGATAAAAATGAGAGGGTCAGTGGAGGGAACTTGAGGAGGAGGATGGATATCTGCAAATACTTTAAATGTAGAAGGATTAGGAACAGAGGGATTGGGGGGTGGAAGTGGAGTGTTTCCTTGAGTCATCTTTAGGAAGTTTTGGATGTCTTCAAGGGTTTCTGGAGGGGAGTTGGGTGAAGAGGACTCAGAAACAAAGGTTGTCTTATGAGGAGGAGAAGAGGAGATACATATCTAAGGAGCAGAAGAAAAGGAAGGTTTAGGAGAGGGTGGATTGGAACATTTAGGTTGCCTGGTGTGACAAATAAAGTGAGAAGGTGGGTAGGTATCAGGGAAGTGGTAGAGATTGGAGTATCTGGATTTAGACTGGAAAACAAAGTTGATTGAGGGATAGGGTGAGTAGACATAAGATGGTTTAGGGTATAAGGAAGAGATACTGGGGAGATGCAGAAACATCTTGTGAAGATGGTGGAGGAACTGAGCAAAGGACTGTTTTGGAATAAGCTGAGATAGAAAAACCTCTTTGTTATGCTTGTCTGGCCTCACATAGAGAGAGGACTAGTTTGAATCTGAGGACTGCTACCTCACATTTGAGCTTATAGGCAGGGCAACTCCTACAAAATACATTATGGGTCTCCACAATTGGCACATGTATGTGACTGAGCAGGGCAATTTGTACAGTCATGACCAGGTTGGGCACATAAAGGGCAGTGGGCTGTGGAGCAACTGTGTTTGGCTGGGTGGCCAAAACACCAACATTTCTGACATTGATGAGGAAGGAGTGGATAAGGTCAGGCATGGTAGGACAATCCACCAAAACCAACTTCATGAGGAGGTCATATCTACGGAAGCTTATCTTGGCAATATTGATATGGGACTTCCGTTGGCCTCTGGAGGAATAGTGTAGTACTGTAATAACAATGCTCATAATCAGCAAGGCAGGAGAGTAGGTCATTTTCACAGTTTGGCCAGTCCTAACCGTAGATAGGACAAGCATTTTGGGGATACAAACAGTTCCAGTACAAGTATTAACCCATCAGCGACGGGTAAAATTTTTGTCAAGTTTACGTATGCACCGGCAGTTTCCCGTTTGCGCCCAGCTCGATTGGTAGTTTGCGAGCGACATATAGCACATAAAAGCTTTTATTTTGCTAAAATTTATAAAAATATTAAAATTTTGAAGGTTTACCTTCACTTTAGGTGCCATTGCCTAAAATCTTTACCATACAAATGAAGCCGCTACTAGTGGAGAAAATCAACCTCCGTCCGACGAGCCAGTAGCGCGCGAATGGGCATGGCATGATGCCCCCGGTGTTTGGTCCAGAACAGCCATGGCATGTACGTACGTGACACCCGGCCCAATGGGTTAAGAAGGGTGAGGTTTGGCAGGAATGGGTTTGCCAGTGAGGTCAGTTAGGACAGATAGTGCATGAGCTTGGGATTCAGATGTAACTGTGACAAGGTGTGAATGATCAGAGCGACTGCGAAAGGTAACCTTGCCTACTGTTTTTTGGAGGCACTGTTGAAAGAGAAGGATCTTCTCAGAATAGGGGGCTGTGGGGGGAATCACAAAGAATCGATCCTACTTGGCTGGAACAAAGAGAGTACTCAAAAGGTTTGTAGAAGTATAGACATTAGAAGGATGAGGACAAGAGGACGATAGGGTGGTGTAGAGTGAAGTAGTTCTTTAGGGGGGAGGACAATAATGATGAAAAGTAGTAATAAGGGAAGAGGGGGTAGACATTGAAGAGGACCGTCCAGTACGAGATGGAGAGGAAATGTTGGGAGAGAAAGGGGTGCTTTCTGGGGGTTGAGTAATAACCTGGGTGGGAGTTTTGGAATGGTTAAAGTTGTCAGTAAGCGTGGAGGAGGGGGTATTTGTATCAGTGGTCGAAGCCATGGTCAAAGAGGGGGTAGGGGTAAGAAAATCATCAAAATCAAATTTAGATAAAGGGAAAAGCCTTAATGCTCCTATTAAAGAAAAGAAAGGTCTACCCCTTAGCCAATTAACCAAGGGAATACCAAGCCCATGGCTCCCGGAAGCCATTCATAATTGACGCAAAGACAGCCTTTCATTCTTTCAGCATAGCTCTTACACCTTAGGAAAGAGATAGAAGGGGATGAAGAAGATAAGGAAGAGTAAAGGGGGAGAAGAAAAGACCAAGCAAAATTAGTTGAAGCAAGGGCTGAGGCCCAAGGCAGAGGTGATCCCCTACATTGGGCCTCAGTCTCCATCTCCTAAGCCCTCCCTCAACAATGAGCAAGGGGAAAGGGGGAGAAGAAACGACCATGCAAAACTAGTTGAGGCGAGGGTTGAGGCCCAAGGTAGGAGCGACCCTCTACACTAGCCCTAAGGAGGGAGAGTATAATTTAGCAACTATCATATTCTGTATAAATATAAATAATATATATATATATATATATATAATATATATAATATATATATATATATATATATATATATATTAATAAAACAAGGTAAAAAAAACAAATGAAACAAACTCCACCTTTCTTTCCTTTATTTACGAATAGTTACAATAATAATTATACAATGAAAAATATATCTGTATATTACAAAACTTCCTCGAACTGTACAGGCTTTTATTTTTTTATTTTTTATTTTTTGTCAACTGTCAAAGAGAACAAGCCAGGCTTTATACGAGACTGTCCCTGGGGCTGAATGGCCACAATGTGGACAGACTATAAGATGGGGGGTGGGGGGTGGCGTGGACAATCCTCGCCTTATTTTTTATTATTATTACTGGAGTTTTCTTTCCGATATTCTTTTTATAATTTTCTTTTTAAAATCTTCAATAACACAGCAACTTAATCTTGGAAAAGACACCACAACTTGTCTTACTAATCTCTCTATTTAACAGTAATGCCAATTTACCTCATTTTCTATTCTAACATTTGGTATGCAAGACATGAAAAAGGATGGTTAAAAGTTTATTTGCTAATTGGACTTGTTCCATGTCTGTTCTCAACACCATAAAGAAGTTCTGAAGAATCAAAATTAAAATAAAACTTCATGCCCTGATACAAATAATGTGATGAGATCTCGTACATTTCCACTTTGAGCAACTTCTAGGCAAATTTTCTGGTGCATGACCTGCAACAAGACTAGGGAGGGTTTATTTATTTGATAAAAAAAGGGAAATTTATAAGCTATCCCATATGATAAAGACTTATGATAGGTGTATTGTATAAGAAGACTCTGGTGTGTCCCGCATAAAAATGTGTGCGACTGATCTGAACACACTACATGCTATACAATACATGTATTATAAGTAAATAAGACCAAAGAAAAAAGAAGTAATACTAACAAATAAGAATAATATAATAAATAAAAACACATGAAAATGACAGTGGTCACATACAGCCCCAGAGGTCAGGTATAAGGCATCAACAACAGCTAGCATAAATGCAGAACAGATGACACTGTGTCTCCCTCCCCTGTAATATCAGTCTTGTTAGGTACATAGTGATGATGGCAGTTTTCTAAATAGCAAAGCTGCCTAAGGGAAATAGAAGTTTTTAATATACAAAGGAAACTTTCCGTTTTTTCTTATCCAAAAGGGGTTAACTTATCAACTGATAGCCTAAAAATTTAAGGTACAGAAGTGGTCCCATTAAAATGCAATAAATATACTGAAAACCATAGTAAAAGTTATTGCAGAGAAAATATGTTTTGTGCATCATGTTTTTTCACTCTCTCTTTTTTTTCTTTTTGGCAAATTCTGAAATGCCGTGTGCAGATTAAAAATTACTCTGATAATGCATGCAAGCCAAATGAATAAAGCAAAAAAAGTTGTTAATTTCAAGTCCCCTGTGTTGAATGTATCAACATTCATTTTTTTAACTTTTCACATGCTTTACTCATGCTCTCTTTCACCAAATAACATAATTTACATGGATGTGCTAAGATTTGTACTTTAGTTTGTGATCCTTTTAAAGAGAAGTCGAAACACATACGCAAAACAAGAGAAACCTTTTTTACGAAAGCCAACTAGAGTCTAGGATGATTTACTGCTGACACACAGGAATTAAGTTCTTTCATAAAAAGCCACTGCTTGAGTTGGAGAAAAAAAAAAAAAAAAAAAAAAAAAAAAAAAAAAAAAAAAAAAAAAAAAAAAAAAAAAAAAAAAAAAAAGTTCAAAGGCGGTGCTTCAAGCAAATCTACAAGGCTGAAA
>NW_020869616.1:22500-35000 GCF_003789085.1 Penaeus vannamei | reverse complement strand
TCTCAAGTATATATAAAATTCTAAAAAGAAAGAAAGAAGTATGAAATTCCAAAAAAATAAATCAAATGCATATAAATAATAATTATCATAATTACTCCCAATATGTAATTAAAAACAAAAACAAAAACAAACAGGAATAGGACACTGGTTAACAAATAAGAAGCCACTCTTGAAACTGGGGAAAACTATTCTCCCCCAAAATACATCAAACAATTATGATAGAAATCATCAGCCAGCTTTCAAGATGAGAATGAACTGCTTCTTAAGCCAGTAAAGGAACCTAACTTCTTATAGTTACCATGCCCCTCCAGCAAGTGTCATATAATCACTGCATCCTACCTTTCTGAAGGCTATTTCTGCCATCTATGCGTACCTCTATGATATGATAAGTTAATTCTAAAATACATCCTTAATGAAAAATCCAAAAGTAACTGTCAAGCTAAAAAATAAATTCACTGTTATCTATAAAAAATAATAAAAAAAATGATAATAATAAAAAAAATAAAATAAAAAGAATAATAATAAAAAAGGTGGTACATAAATATATGAAGCACATTATGAATCTCTACCTGAATTATTTCAAGTGTAAACATGTATAAATTTCACTTCACTAAATGTATATGCAAATGAACTGGGTTTTTTCATTCGATGTATGTATGATATGCATATGCTTATGTACTGGTTTTGATACAGAATAACTAATTTAGTTGTCAGTGTAAGAGTAGGTGTAAGTATAGGTGAAAATATGTGTACATATATGCTGTGTTACCATGTGCGCACTTCTTTGCGTTGCCATATGAACATCATGAAGTGCATATGTACATATTCTGGTGTTACTCATGGATTATGCATACACATTTCAGAATTCTGCCTTCTCAATTTTACAAGACTACTTCTTCCCAGAATACGTGAGTCAAATCAAATCCACTTATCACAGAATGCGTATACACCCAGTAATAGCCTGATCAATGGCTATGTAACGTGTATTTCAAATGAGCTCTCAATTTCCTTTTAAAAATTTCATATCTGTAAAGCAAGCTGACTGACTGTTCATGAAAAATAAGTGAATGCATTATTTTTTTTGCTCTTTTTTGCATTACATTTTTCCCTACACATATAGCTTTAACATTACCCCTATCCTAAAAATGTGTTTATCTCTGAAATTTCCTTCTGGAAAACAGCTTCCTAAGTCCTCTCTCCACCAAGTGCTGGAAGTAATCTATTGCTTAGTTCAATGTACACAATAGGCCTATCTTTCTACCACTGATTGATGTATTACACCCTAGACAGCAGCAATACTTGTAATTAATACAATACTCATACACAGGATATCCAGTTCACTACTTTCAAACTTATATACACACAATCACTAAGTTTGGCTGATAGAATTAGCCTTAACTGCAAATCAGCATTATTCATAACTTGCCTGTGAATCCAAGACTAATCATTTGAAAAAAACTGAGTAAGATGTATATAATGCCAAAAATTATCTTTTACCTATGACTGTTGTTGCATACTGGCTATGAAGTAATAAATAATCAATAAATAATATTAATAACTGCGAGAGCATAAATGTCCATTCTATTTCTCTTCCCGTGTACAATCCTCACTGAATCTTTCTTCTTCCCAGCTCAGACCAGCCACAAACCAAGTCCCAATACAATACTACACAGAAGAAACCTCACTGCTTCTCAATCAATGACACAAAACTTTCACTGATTCAAGTTACAAACAGTCTTCACCAATGGTTATTTAGTAGCAAAATAAACTTGTCTTTTATTTTACATGGATTAAAAAAAATAGAGAATAAAAAATCAATAAGGTAAGTTTAATACATGGACCATTACCACTACTGTACCTTCATCTTCATCCCTTTTCCCAACCCCTCCGATGCATCAAAAAATGAGTAAATTCCATCAGATAAAATAAGTGGCTTTGAGATGATTGTTTCCCATTGCTTACTGGAGGGTCAAGAAGTCAACCACCCCTTTGTATAGGGTTATGTTGCCTTATGTGAAGATGCTGCCTGCAGCAGCTCAGCAAAGGAGCGTTCGAAGCACCTTTTTAGTTCTGCATAGGAGGTCACCAGGATGTTTTGCTCATCATGAGACATCAAACAAATCTGTCAAAGATTGAAAACCATTAAGAATCACATCCTCAACATTTATAAGTTGTATATATCAAAAGAACAGCATGTCATCATTGCTACTGGAATTCTATCAACGTTTCATTCTCAACAAACTGAAGATATCCACAACCCATGTCATGGTAAATGAGCACATAATTGGTAAAGGTGGCTGCTTTTTGATTCCTGTGGGATAGAACAAATTTGTTTGGTTCTCTCTCACTTTGACTGATGTGGGTTACGATAGCCTTTGCAGGATTAGGTTAGTTTATGGTTTGAGGTAGGTTTGGCCTAGGGTTTATGATGGAATTGAGGAAGGTTATAGCAATCAGATATGGCCGCCTAATCCAGTATATGAACCAAAATAACTATGTAAACAAGGCAGCTGCATAGCGCATACCAAAAGAAGGGATAACTAAAAACATGCCAAAAATTCCTCTGGCAACCTCTGAAATCCCCCACCCTATTGAAGTTCACATCATTCTTCATTCATAGTGAGTAATCTTGACTATTTTCTAGATCAAAAGTAACAATAAGAAAAAGTTCAACAAAACTGTCTAAAAGTACCATATGTGAAAACAGACTGTCAAGGAGCCACAGTCATCACCATGAAATTAAGTCAGAAAATGAGAGCAAAGGCAAGAAAACTGCAAAAAAATCCACATCCCATGAATGTGGTGGCTTTGGCAGGTCACACCCAAGTGGACCCTCGATCAGAGTGCAAAAGATCTACTGACACACCATGCTAGCCTGACTACAGCTACAGCTGAGAACCATAGAAATGGAGTGAGTATCACAGAAGAATTAGAAAGAGATGGAGAATGGGACAGGGCCACAAACTTTGACACGTAAATTCCTTTAGCCTGGGTCACTAGCAGGGTTCCTTATGAAGAGGGAGTAAGAATGTAAAACCAATACACTTTGGTAAAATAAAATGAAGAAACAATAGCCCCACCCTCAAAACAGAGCAGGGCAGACATGCAAACATAAAAAGGCATAAAAAAAACAGAGATGATTTATACCTCATGCAATAATTAAAAGGCCAGAGATGGGGGGGATGCCAATACACCAGTTGTTTAACCTCACAGCAAAAAAAAAACAGAGATGATTTATACCTCATGCAATAATTACAATCATAATCATAATCTAGTTTCATTATATTTGCTACAATGGATATTCTTTGTTGTGACAGGCTGTCTGTTTATTTTGCTTCTAGAGTAGCCCGTGTGCAAGAAATGGCCGGGGTTACCATCCACTGGCAGTGTGCGGGATTGAATGCTTGTCAGCAAGATTGCTAAATGAGATTGCTACTGCTGCATCACACAGCATACATATAATACAAATTTCGCCAAGCAAATCCAAAAATATAACAAATAAAGCCCATCAGGAGAAAGGAAAAAACAAGCACACCCACATGAGCATGACATCAACAATAAAGGTACTGAATTGTCCTACAGAACTGATGCTAACTGGGCACAAGTAAAAACATAATTTATACCTGTACATACTCAATACGTTGAAAACAATACATTGAAAACCCAGAATACTATCTAAACCGACATATATGTCAGAGGAGGTTGTATGTTTCAGTCTATAGTTAGTACTACAGTGAAGAAGTGTGATTTAAGGTCATACGACAATCCACTAGAGATGATGCAACAGTAGTTATGGGGGTAATGTAGCATCTCATAACAACTAAGCTCACAGAGGGCTGCCATCTGACAAAGCACATGTTGCTCTTCTAAGAAGCAGCACATACCAGAGTGCAAGAAAACTGCAAGACACAAATGAATAGTACAACATTCACTCCCAAAGTTACACAGTCATCTCCTTGCAGTGGAATTGACTACCAAATTATGCATCCCCCCCCCCCCCCCCCGAAATATGCCATCATGGAAAAATTTGACTGAAGGCTGGAGGTGATGGGAATGAGCCGCCATGAAAAATCTGACTGACGGCCAGGTCCTATAACTACACACCATGACCAGCAGCACAGGGTGTGTTACAGAAAACTGAATATAAAACTATAAAAAATTGACACAAAAAAACAATGTTATTCATTGTTATCATTACTGCACAGAGTTGTACAGTACCTATGGAAATAAATTGGGAGTCTGCTTAATGATAATAATCTATTACCATTTTGATACAACATATCAAAAAAAGAGATAATAACTGTAAATGGGAGACAGAAAGTCGATACCACATAAGTGTTTATCGGGGCCAGGCCTTCAATCTACACAATCAGAGGAGTCACCACTCAAATAAGCCTATTGCCTGGATTTTGGTCCATGTGTGGGCCACAGGGCTTCTAGATCTAATAGGTTAAGGGGTTTGGGAGTGTTTGGAGGGAGTAGTAGGATGCATGATGACTTTGGGTATATGTCCCACATCCTGATAACACACAAAGTTTGACTTTTGTGCCTGCAAGTAATCCCTAACTACTGAAATAATCTGCACACAATTCATCAAACATCCACATCCTCAAAATACAAATTCTAAATAGCAACATTGACAGCTGCATTCATGATCTTAAAAAGGTTATACCCACACCCACATTTGCATAGCCACACTTTTAGATATCTGATACATCTATAATGTAAACCTATAACATCTCAATTCCTTTTCCTTATGTCTGTATTAGCAAATATCTATATAATCAACAACAGAAAGTATCAACTTCAGAGACTACTGGTCAAAACAAATATATGCCCTTAAAAATAACTTTATAATAACAATAATAATAATGATATTAATAATAATAATAATAATAATAATAATAATAATAATAATAATAAACTTTTCAAGCCAATCTACAATAGATGTCTGTCTTATACTTACTGCATGTGCGATTACTTATCTATTAATGTCAAGATGCTACAAGCAAAAGATATTTAAAAATTTGAAGCAAACAAAATAAGCAATTTCATTTCAGCAATGCTTTTGTGGGTCAATGCAAATATTCACATCCTAATAAGGCCATACAAAAACTTGTCCCCACTTTAGCAAAATATATGAGAGTCCCAAGCATTAAACTGCATTATCATAATTTCTGATGATGACTTAGAGTGACAGTCGGACATCACAAATCGCCTCTATTTTTCCTGTCATGAGTGAACTTATTTTCTAACAAAAATGGATTAGTAATGTATTTGACTTCAGGTATTATGAACAGCAGTGTGCTACTGGCCTTCTGCTTCTTTAGAATGTTTGTCTCATCAAATACTAATAAACAAAGTATTAGTGAAATAAACATGTTCATATAAGTACAGGAATGTAATAATAAATCAAGGTAATGATATTATTGACAAGGATGATGAAAACTGCAATGACAATGAAAATGGCAAAGAAAATGACAACAAAAATGTAAATTATCACATCCAGCCAACTGTCAGGAAAGCCAGGGAAAAAACAAAAACAAAAACAGCATAATGTGAAAATAAGAAAACTCACCTTATCAGGAGATCCTGCATCTAATTTATTCAGAACAGTCACCACATGTCCCAAGTCCAACCACGGTCTTCCATCATCAGTTACCTGTGAGTCGAGATCAAAATAAGACTTGGACCTTTTGAATTGGGTGAGTAATGACTAAGATACATCCTAAGTGCTCTCTTCAATTTTTTGCTATCCTTTGCCTTTATGTCAACAAAATATCTTTGGCTTTATATGATAAAAGATATTTATCTAAAAATTATAACAACTGAAATCACTTCACCTTTGAAATTGATATCCAAGAAAACTAAAGACTATACTACCTCATAGAACAACCCAGTCTTTTACAATAAAGAAAGTACAATACTCATGAAAAGTTGAATATCTTATGTTGAATAAATGAACAATAAACATAAAACATTCAATCTGTTCCATCTCAGCTCCTGTGAAAATTTTAATCTCGGGTACATCCAAAATTTACATCAACTAATTTCATATTCACAGTACATTTATCAAACTTCCAATAGGAAATACAGATTTTGTTAGTTACAAAGAACACAATTAATAATAACTATTGATGAAGTATATGTGAGCAAGCACACTTAATCAATACCATCCTGATGACATGGCCATCACATCATGAAAAAAAATGGCTTCAGGGGTGGGTGATATGAACATGCCATCATGGAAAAATTTGGTTGTGGGCCAGGGTGACGTGAACTTGTGAGCATTTTGGCTGAAGGCTGGAGTGAAGGGAATGACTCACCATGAGTGCACAAACCTCTGAGAGAGTAATTAGACTCATTTAGCATTTTGGAATGGGCTATTGGCATTATTTCAGTTGATAAATGAGTGTGGAATGTACTGTACATAAGCCATGACTGGAAGAGTGCCGCCTCCAGAGAGGATGCTGTTTCCATGCTCAGGATCCTATTCCTGGTCGCCATGACTGGTGGGGCAGATTTTATTATAAAAAATTAAATATGTGTGCATGGCCTAAAAGCTGCACACCTATCAAAGTGACCACTTAAGTAAGCCTAATGCCAGTATTTTTGGCCATGTGATGGGAGTGGAGCATCCAGATCCAATAAGTTTGTTAACAGAGCAATATCTTTATTTAAAAGCACAAAATCAAAATGTACCCTAAGAAATGATCATATGCATTACCATATAAGGTTGACTAGAGCAAATCATCACCTCTCCATTTTTCCCATTTTAAAAACATTTCAAATCTCATGTGAAACATGTGCCACATTCAAGCTTACCCCATTTACAATTGGTGTCCCATATATGAGACACCCGGAAAAATAAATATCGCCAGTGTGATGTTGGCTCGGAGCTTGTGCTCTGAATACGTTGTTGGCCGCGGCTGGCGCGCAGGCAGATTCCGGGTCAGCCCCGCGCGCCGATTTTGTAGCCACCCGGAAACTATTATTTTCGGCTTCAAAATATACCCGCGTTAATGGGTTAAAAAGCACTATACAATACTTGCAATTACACACACACACACACACCACAAGATCCTCACAATGCATTAAAATTACACCACATTCTCCTATGTTATGAACTCACCTGATGGAATACATAATCACGGAAGAGTTTCAGCATATATCTATCTCCTGTCTCACACCAGGCTGTGTCCATATTGAGTCTGATCAAATACAGAAGTGGATTATTTTCCGTGTCCATATGACCTGTGTCATCTTATTATTACTTTTTCTTTCTTTTCCTTCATTTCTTCCATATAAGGAAGGTAATTATGAAAGGCCTCTGATGTAATTAATCAATAAAGTATATAGTAAGTTTAATTTCTACATGATACAAAATGGTTACCTAATGACAATACCTAATAACTTGACATACTCAAAAACACAATGTCTTCTAGTTCTAAATGTAAATCAGCTGAAAACAAGTCTCAGTAATGATATCACACAAACCAATCATAAACATGTAGCTTTTATTCACAATATACACTTACTTCTATGTGACAAATGTAAATAGCAATGTTCATGATTTTGCAACACTGCAAAAATCATATGACAAATATCTGCAACTTACTCTGGTCGATCAACAATGGTATTCAACTTTGTCAAGAGACGGAAAAGTCTACCATTGTGTATTTCTTTGGACAGCTCACTCTCATAAACATCAGCTCTCTGCGTGGCACTCTCTAAAGCAGTGTAGAACCTATGTTGAAAAAAATTTCAGGTTAAATGAAAAGAAAAGAAAGAAAAAATCTAGTAAAAGAAAGTACATTAACCATATATCATTAACACAAATAATCACTCAATGAACTAAACAAAAAATACACCCCAAACAACACAACCAACTTCCTATCACAAAAATAATATCATAATTCAATAAATAAATGTATCACTCAATGCATACAAGTAAAAACAATACAACCAACTTCCTATCACAAAAATAATATCATAATTCAATAAATAAATGTATCACTCAATGCATACAAGTAAAAACAATATTTTTACCTTGCACCAATCATTGGCATAACATCATTAATGCTTTTGATGCGCTGAGAGGTGAGCAAACAAACTACCAACATAGCCAAATCCCGTGAGTATGATCTGTTGATGAGTTCCAGAGCTGCCTGGATGTTGTCTCGCTGCAGAGCCAGAACGGAATTGCATGCCAGTGCCACCATTAGCTTCCCAAGGTTCACTAAATCCTCTTGCTGGTGGAAGACATTTAAACAAATACACTTATAATGTAAGTATAAACTCTGGAAAAACAAAAACAGAAATTGCAAACTATAGACACTGGCAAAACAAAAAAAGAGTGGGGGGAAAAAATTACAAATTTAATGCAAAATATCAAAATTCTATTTGATGTATTCAGTATTCAAAATAAATCAAGATTGCAGAGCTAGATTTACTCTTAGCATTGGCTTAATGGTTATGCTGTAGAATGAATGTTTTTCTTTAGTTGCTTAATCTTATTGCTTAAAACTTCTTGGAAAATTATACATTAAATATACAGACATGCTATTACCAGATAAGTAAAGCCTTACCTACACAAATAAAGTCAAGAAAATGGAAAACAAACAAAAGTATGAAGAAGGGAAATAAGTTAACTCATGAAAGACAAATTATTCAATAATGATTATCATACACTTTGTGCTACTGCCCACTAAAGATTTATCTGACCAATTATAATTTTCCTTCACATATCTGGGATTTATCTTTTTTTTTATCCAATTTCTCAATACACATAATGCAACATCTACTTTTATTAAACACAAAGAATATTTTTAAATCATTAATATCTACAAATCATACATATGTACTTATTCACATTACAATGCAGCAGTACACATCCAAACATGCTTAACTGATCTCCAGCATTTTTTAAGCAATATTAGAAAATCAAAAAGGTAAATAAAACTGCATTTCTTTATGAGAGGGAGGGGTGAGGGAGGAAAGACAAAAAAATCAAATAAACAAACAAATAAAATAGAGAAAGGAGAGTGAAACAGATAGAGAGAGAGAAAGAAGAAGACAGAATAGCATGAAAAAAACACCTGATACTGAGGCATGTTGGCCAGGGGGTTGGCAGCATTCGGATCAAAGTTTAACACGTCAAGAATCCCGCAGCAGTTCACCCTGATTCTTGACTTGTTGTCTGTAAGGAGAATTTTGGATGGGTCTAGTGTGCGACAAGCGAGACCCTGAGTGTGGATGGTCCTCAATGCCCCAGTGAGTTGGATAATGTAGTTCCAGAGGGTCGCCTCTGGCAACAGACCTGGGGTGGTAAAGGAGAGGGTCGATTACTTTGTGGTTTGTTATCTTTGTATTTATGATTTTTAAAAAATTAATAATAGTAATAATAATGATATTGATGTTGGTAATGGTTGTGGTGGTGGTGATGTTGACAATGATAACAACGGTGATGGTGAAGATTGTGATGGTGATAATGACAGTAACAGAGATGGTGATAGTGACTTAGTATTGGTGGTGGTGGAGGTAGTGACTGTGAGATGATGACAGTAAAAAAAAAAGAAAGGTGAAAGAATATTTATCTAGGATTCAAGTTCACAATTAAGCATGAGATCTACTATTATTTATGGCTTACCAATTCTACAAGTTCCATATTTTAAAAGAAAAATAAGAAAAACTTATACATCATGGAATAAAACACTTATCAATATCAAAACAGATGAAATTTCCATTTTTACTTATAACATCATAACTAATAAAATTATGACAAACAAAACAATAAAGATTTTACCAAACTGAAAATTGCTGAAACAAGGTAATAAGCCTTGCTTGTATGCAGCATTTAAATAAAGAATTTTACATCACAGCAGAATAAGAGGAAAATAGTTTGCTGTCTTTTCTCACATGTCAATGCTCGGTATTATGTGGTGAATTTCCATCAATAAAAGAAATCTCAAATACTTTATGGTAATTGTTCTCAAGATAAATCACTGCCTGTGAATATTTCCAACTTGTAGTAAAATACCATTTTAGCTAATCTAACAACATTTTGACAACATTTCAATAAACAATTATCTCAAATACTGCTCTGATGCATTTCACAGCTATAGTTTAAACAATTGCTGAATATTAGAAAGACAAATAAAGCCAAGCAGATGCACTAGGATAATACATGCCTGGATACTGTTCTCTTGTACCTCAGCTACATTAAGTTTGTCATTAATCTCCATTCAGATATTTGTCAATAAAACACTTACATTCCATTCAAGAGTTTAATGGCGTACATCTACTATGCAGTTTGTTTGTAATTCAACTCAGCTTATGGAACTTTACTCCTTTGAGAAGAGTGCATGCAACAAACTCATTCTCATATTGAAACTGAATTGAAACTATGGGAAATACAATAATAACAATCATAGACAAGGATATACATTTAAGACATAAGTTAAATAAATAAAAACCTAAACAAAGCTGAATTTATCTTCCTGTTACCTCTAATAAAAATAATCAAATAAAAAACCGGCAAGCTAATCAAATAAAATGAAGAAACCACTTACTGTTCCCGGAATTGTGGCGATGGCTCTTGTGTAAGCTCCTGGACGATGGGTCATGAGGACTGTTCCCGCTTGTCGCCCCATGTGAGTTGACCAGCCCCTCCCACCCACTGGCACTCAGTGCTGCTGGTGAGGAGAAGTGACGTGCAGCCAAGGTCTCTGCTCCGGCATGATAGTCATAGACAAACACAATTGCTGAAAAAGGACATGGGTTAATTGCATTAACCTTTCCAGAAGTGTGGTATCTGACTTTTCTATTTTATGTGCATGTACTTGCTTTCTTAAGTGCATTATAGACATTCTATCTTCTACTTTTTTATTAGCCCATTAGATCCGCTTGCATCACGCAAATCACGGTGCTGAAATCATGGGCAGTGGGTTACGTAGGTAGCCAAAATAACGGGCATGCAGCACGTAGGCCGGGCACACACATACACCCATGATAGGTGACAAGACTCTATGCTTCCCCTTTACAAAGTTATTTTCTGTAAACTTTTTTAGCCTTTTGGACACTTTCCAATGTCGTTATTTGTCTTTGGATATGCTTTATCCAGATGGTTATAGCTTATTTTCCTTGCACAGACTCCATATCATCTCTCTATGTAGTAAATAACTAAGAGAAGGAAAAAAAAGAAAAGAAAAAAGAAAGAAAGAAAAGAAACAAAACAAAAACATTTGGATATTTGTGTCATATGTCTTTTTTTTTTTTTTTTTTTTTTTTTTTTTTAATGTCAACTTTACGTGATAAAACCTGTGCCGCCGGTTACAGTGGACAGGAATACGGTACATAGCATGGAAATGGCATCCTCCCTGGACCTGGAGCTCTTACATTCTACATTCGTTTATCGATGGGAATTATGCTAAAGCCCCCTTCTAAGCACTAAATGAGTCAAATCACACTCCCCAAGAGGTGAAATTTTTCCATCACCCTGGCCTTTGCTCCTGACGGGAAGTTCGAGTCACCCGACCCACAGCCATTTTACCTGATGATGGCTGTTCACCTACCTGGCCCTCAACCCAGATTTTTCTATGATGGGACCATAACATTATCCGGATCGTAAGGGTTAATAATTTCACCAACAAATATCACTGATATATCAAAAGCAGGTTAAACATTCTCTGCTTGCAGAGAATGTTTAATGATTTTACCAAAGATGTGCTATAAATAATAATGACAGATTAACAATTAAGACACTTTCTCATCTACAGTTTAAACATTCAGGACTTATTTCTTATATCATTTAAGTGAAGAAAGAAAATAAATAACACTAAAGTGTTAAAAATCAAAACCCACATTTATTAATCACCTGATCAACATTCAATAGCCGATATTCACCATTTTCCTATGACATCTAAGACTTACAGTTATCATTAAAGGCCTTCGTGGTGAACACTTCTCGCAACTGAGTTACACTGGAATGTTGAATTTTTTTCCACAGATCCACCAGCTGGGTGACCTTCACGTTACTCAGCCGATAGCCATGAATACGATAAAGGCAGTAATGAAGCCCTGTCTTGATATTGGTCGCCTGAGGGATGGAAAAATTGGATAAATTAGTATCTAACAATCAAGAAAACATCAATAAAGAAATATCAAAATAATAGTTTAAGTTAATGTAAAACTGCCTTCCATTACTCTCAACACTGCATCTGGAGTGGTATTCAGGAAAGGTCATAATTTCCTCATATATAAATACAAATGGTGCTGTGCTCCTTCTCAGCTGACACAATGATAACAAATGTAGAGGGTGCTACGCAAACATATAATATATAATATTGAATATTATAGTCATTAAATACTTGAGATTCACTGCAATAGTAATTTTATTTTAATTTCTTACTGAATCATTATCATAGGGTCTTCTAAAACGTAAATATTATTTCTAATTAAGTGCTAACTTTGAAATGTGGCAACAATGCGAGTCACAGACA
>NW_020869616.1:0-17500 GCF_003789085.1 Penaeus vannamei | reverse complement strand
ATGTGTGAACATATTTATTCCTTCAGTGACTCTATTGCCTTGGCAGAGGTATGCACTCTCTGCGTGCTTCTAGTTGTCCATTGATTTGCTTTATACAGATGGTAATAGACTGTTTTCCTTGCAAAGATCCTGTATCATCTCTCTACATAGTCCATAATTCATTGCAATAATAATAACAATAAGTAAAATTTTGTTATGCGTGTAATTTTTCTATTTTTTTCATATTCAATTTTCTGTAATAAATCCTGCCCCACCAGTCATGGTGACCAGGAATAGCATCCTAAGCATGGAAATAGCAATCTCCCTGGAGCTAGCACTATTTTAGTCATAACTTGAGAGTCATTCCCATCACCCCGGCTGTAAGTTGAAATTCTAATGACAGCAAGTTCACATCACCCACACCTGAAGCAAAATTTTTCATGGCGTGATGGTCACACCATCCAGGGGTTAGTTTGTCATTCATAATTTCCTTTCAAAAAATAATGTTTTACATATATAAATTTAACAAAAACTCTTATATACCTCTTTACATCAACATATCTTGTCAAAGACTGATTTGAGATTAATTATTGTCACTGATGTTTGACTATGTGATTGTGCTACAGTTGCCAGTTACACCAGTTCCATTTACCCGTTTTAAGGAAAACTTCACATATTTCAAGAAATAATGATGGCAATGGACAAAAACTGTAAAGTCTCCAAACTTTTTATATAATTTCAATGGCTAAAACTAGCTATCAGTGAAAATACCATGAGCCAATCATTGACTTCATTCCAAACAAGAGCATTCCATTTAAAGAATACTGGATACTACACATGTATTGCCAGAAAAAATGCAGTCCATGCACCATGGGGGGTGTGCCATTTGGAATTTGGAGAACTGTACATGCCATCCACAGCTGCATTGGGTTAAGCAATTACATACTACAAATCAGTTTACATTGAATTATGTTTACATCATGCACTGAAAATGAGATATATTTTTTTAAGCAGTTTTCTTTCTTGTGAATTTAATAATAATAACCCCCTTATGGAACAGTGTTTATAGTCTTAAATACTAGCAACTTCATAGATCAATGTGCTCAGAAGCATGTTTATTTACAAATGCTGTTTTGTCTTGGTAGTAAGGCTTGTATAGTATGCTGACCTTTTAAATAATGATCCCCATTGCTATATGTGGCTCAGCCACTTTTTTCTAAAAACGCATTTTAATAGTGATAGTAACACAAAGTGCCAACATTGTTAGGCAGTAGTATTTTATTTCATTATATATTCATTTGCTAAAATGGTATTTTCTATAATAATCTTACTACTGCCAATATGTTGAGGAAAAGATATCTGATAATAGAGGAATAACTAAAATAACTATAAGTGATGATGCACACACTCCTACACTTAATTCACACATTCTACTCTCCTCCATACTCATCTACACAAACATCCTATATGATTCCTGCTTGCTAACAGCAAGGGACATACAACCAGGTAGCTCCACTGCCATTTAGCCTGTTGAGCTCAAAAATGAAATTGACTTTTTTCCAAGATTATTCTGATGGCTGTTAATGATAAGGAACTCTTCATTTTCATAAAGAAAGGAGGGAAATTTTTGTTCCACCTCTAGGAATTATAATAATATCAAGAATATTATACAAATAATTACATATCTAGCTAGCTATATCTGATACCTCAAAGCGCACTCTCATTGGCTAAACATAATGACATCTTTAGCTCCACTCGTCTATTTGGCCTGATCAATCTGTGAGATATTCAATGGCAAGTGTTTTTTCAGTGCATTTTCTTTGAAAGAGATTCAGCAATAACAATGGTAGAAAAATAAATAAAAAGAAAACAAGAGAAAAAACATATATTATCAATGAATCAAGGCAAAGAGACAGAGCTTAGTTCAGAAGTTGCAAACTAGGATTTTCATCAAGATAGAGTGGAGCTACCTATATAAAACTCCTTTGGCTGTCACCTTGGAAAGGCTTATGGATCTTTATTGTAGATTCTATTTACTTACAGTCTATTGTCAAGTTCCAGATGTCATCAAAGTCACTAAATGAGAAAGAGTACAGCATAGTTGATGCTAGGCTACTGGCAGGAATAAAGAGAACAGTAAAGTTTGTGTATAAATGGGAAATGGGGAAAAGTAACTGATTTGAAATTAACCCATTGGATCTGAGTGATATAACTATCATGTCATGAAAAAATTTGGCTGGGGCAATGTCATCATGAAAAATGGCTGAAGGGCCTGGGTGATGTGAATGACTTGCCACAAAGCTCTTGGAAAAAAATTACTTGTATTGGAAGGAGCCCTTGCATCATTTCATTAATTAAGGATGGAATGAACCACCTATGAGCCATAGCTGGAAGTGCCAGCACCTGGGAGGCCATTATTACCATGCTCAGGATCCTATTCCTGCCTGCTGTGACCAGAGATGCAGGGTGTGTTACAGAAAATCAAATAATACAGAAATATTTAAAATCTACACAATTAACAAAATACTGCTTATTCCTTTGGATATTGTACAGAGTTGTAGACTACCTTGAGAGGTGAAATGAAGTCTGTGCAAGGAAATCAGTCTATTACCATCTTAACCCAATAACGACGGGTGTCCCGTATATGAGACAACCGTGGCTGATGCGCAGGGAGAGTCCAGGCCAGCACCACGCGCCAATTTTGTAGCCGCACAGAATCTTTTATTTTTGGCTTCAAAATAAGGTGTTAAGGGGACCGTCTGCTTTTTTTTTTTTTTTTTTTTTTTTGCCGATTTTCATGAAACTCACACTCTTTTATTTAAGACCCTTCCCATTGCCTGTGTGTTCGAAATTTGCGCCTGAGATAGCGTTTTTGTTCATCTTTCCATGACTATCTTCTTATCAACAAAACAAGGTATAAGATTTGTCTTCCTACACCATAATCCTCTATCATCTACCTGCATTCCAAAGTCTTCCGGACATTCCCAGCATGTAACAGTTTCTCAAAATCTTACGTATAGTGTAGAGTGGTGGCAGTGATCTGGGGGGGTTTATAGGCCTACACTGACCATTTTTTAAAAATTCTCAAAAATCCAAAAAAAATCATACAGCCATTCTGATTTCATGTCTGAATAGAACTATCCTACTACTATTATATGCAGAAGCCATTTTTGAGAAGTTGACCTTACTTTTTTTTTTTTTTTTGGTGAATATTCTTTGAAGGTGACTGTTAAAACACCCTAATAGGGGATTCTGAAAATATGTCACTTTTATAAGATGCACATGAAAATATTGCAAATCCTTATGGCAGCAAGTAATAGAACTGTTATTCAGCTACAAAATGAGCCATAATAAGTTAAAATCAGACTAAAAATACGTGTGCTATGCATAAAAATGTGAAGGACCTAATAATCGCGATCTTTTAACTTCTTATTATGCTTACATCTTATATGACAAATCATGTACGGAATACTTATATTTGATATAATTATCTATCATTTACCTATTATTGTTGCTCTAATGGGGTTTTACAACATATGTTATTGGTTGAAAGAATAACTGTTCCCCAGTCGGACGGGTACCAAACGCATCCTTTTCCAAGCGCAGCCGGGGCATCGTGGACCATGAAATTGTCTCTTTACATCAGCGGAATAACTCTATGAGGTCATGTAACCAAATTTCATACTCAGACCCCTTGGAAAGACGAAAAACAATTATATGGCGATGTGAAAGTATGAATATAAGGTATATGAGCACATATAGATAATTTTCGTGTACCCCATGACCTTTTGTTTATTTATATTGTTACTTCCATTTGTTTCTTTGTTTGTTTGTTGATTGTTTATTTGTTTGTTTGTTTGTGTTTTCTAATATTTCAAAAAGTTACAAACACATTTTAGTGCGAGTTTAACCAAAGGCGCAATAAGTGTCTAAGTTAGGTTAACACACACCTCATTAAAATGTGTTCATAACTTTTAGAAATATCAGAAAACACTTACAAACAAACAAATACAATAAACAAACAAAGAAACAAATGGAAGTAACTATAAATAAACAAAAGGTCATGGGGTACTCAAATATGATCTATATGTGTTTATATACCTTATATACATACTTTTACATCGCCATGCAATTTTCACACTCAGATGGGGTCTGAGTGTGAAAATTGGCGACGTGACCCCGTAGATTTAAACATAAGTATACCGCAGATGCAAAGAATCGTATTTCATGGTCCACAACGCCCAGCCGCACTGAGAAAAGGACGCATATGATACCCGTCCGACTGGAGAATGGTTATTTTTCTGACCAATATTATACGTTAAAAAAAAAACCCTCATTAGAGCAACAATAATAGGTAAATAATAGATAATCATATAATATACAAGTATTTCATACATGATTTGTCATGTAAAATGTATAAATAATGAAAAGGTAGATCACGATTATTGGATCCTCCACATTTTAACGCATAGAACACATATTTTCAGTCCGATTTGAATGTATTATGGCTCATTTTGTAGCTGAATAATAGATCTATTACTTCATACAATAAGGATTTGCAATATTTTCATGTGCTTCTTATAAAAGTGGTATATATTTTCAGTATCCCTTATTAGGGTGTCGAGATAGTGGGCTTCGGTAAATATTCACCCCCCCCCCAAAAAAAAAGAGGTAAGGTTGACTTCTAAAAAATGGCTTCTGCATAATATGGTAAAAGTATAGTTCTAATCAGATATGAAATCAGAATGGCTGTATGATTTTTTTTTGGATTTTAGATAAATTTTTAAAAATGGTCAATGTAGGCCTATAGACACGAAAAATTACTGCCACTCTGCTACACTATACGAAAGATTTTGAGAAACCGTTATGTGCTGGCAATGTCTGGAGTACTTCGGAATGCAGGTAGATGATAGAAAATTAAGGTTTAGGAAGAGTATGCTTCTCCCTTTAACCCATTGGTCGCGGTATTATGCAATATGGCGCGTAATCCCCTAATTTTCATTATTTTCAACTCGGGTGGCGTATGGGACCGCACTTGAGTGTGCGCACGCGCAGTGGTGCTGCCTTCCCTCTTTCGCGCAAATATTTTGTTTACTTATATCTGCGAAAAAATATGTATGCAAAAATTTGCAAAAACCCCTGCAAATACATGCAAACATGCAAACATATGTAAATGCGCTCAGAAAGAGTGGCGGGTGTGGTTTTAGCACGCGCAATAGGCGAACAACTCATTTGCCGGTAAACAGCCCATCGCACACGCGGGCCCGGGGGTGGTGGGCCTGGGCCCTGTAAGGCCGCAAGGGGAATGCCGGCTTGGCGGCTGATATTCCCTGGCCCACTCAGCTCCCATGCCACGCGGCCGCCCGCTGCTCGAAGGGGATCAGCTTTTAATTGCACGGTGCATCATTTGATGCCATCCGCAGCCAGTGGGTTAAGTTTTCATACCATAAGGATTATGAAAAGAAAAAATAATTTAACAACCATTATTTTAGAAGTATACTTATTTTTTTTCAAGAAGTGTACTGAACGCAACTTTAGCAAAAGATAAATGTATTATGGCTCATTTTATAGATAACATTTTATCTAGGGTATGTAGGAAGCAGAATTGTTTATTTTTCCCTGTGCTTCGTGTAAAGTTGATATATATGTGATGAATTTTTTTTTCTTTTTCGGACACCTGCCAGTTGACTCGGTAAAATATTTCTAAATAAAAGAAAGAAAAGTCAAAATAAAAAGCGCTTCCTATATTCCCTAGATAAAGGATGATTTTGTAAACTAAAACAATCAGAATGACTGAGCAATTTTTAAAAGATTTTATATATTGGTTAATTTTCTCCTTTTTTTTTTTTTAAATTTTTATTTATTTATTTTTTTTTTTACTACAACTCAAAAACTGTTTGGGGTGATTTCGAAAAAAAAAAAAAAATAATAAAATAAAAAGTCTACCACAGACATCAGGCTAGAGAGGAAAAAAAAAAAAAGAAAAAAAATGTTTCATCAAAATCGGAAAAAAAGGCGATCCCGTTAATACAGCATATAAAGTGACACCTACAGACTATGGTAAATGGCAAAAATTTCTGGGTTACTCTAGGCACCCGGTTCCAACAGGTTAACCCATTACCACTGGTATATTTTGAAGCTAAAAATAAAAGTTTCCGGTCGGCTACAAAATCAGCGCGCGGGGCTGGCCTGGAATCTGTCCGAACGCCAGCCGCGGCCCACTGCTGCAACAGAGCACAAGACCCGATACAATGTCACACTGGTGGGATGCTCGGCAATGTTTATTTTTTTGGGTGTCTCATATGTGGGACACCTGTCATTACTGGGTTAACTTGTTGGTTCCAGTTGCATCACAGAAATCATGGAACACCCATGAGCAGTGACAAGACTCTATGCCTCCCCTTTATTTTGTGTAAACTTTTTTTGCTTTATTGCCATTTTCTATTGTCCATTTTTAGATTTGCCTTAACCAGATGGTAATGCCTTATTTTCCTTCCACATACTCCATATCATCTATATAGTAAATAACTCAGTGCAAGGAAAAAATATATGGAACATTTGTTTATTTGTGTCATTCATCTCACTTTTTGGTAATTTTCAATTTTACGAAATATTCATGATGGAACTGTAAAGTCATCAGGATTGTATGGGTTAAGATCTGACTTTGACAAAAGAGTGTGATGTCTCTATGGCTGTTTAATATTTGTGTGGATTGAGCAGATAAGTGAAGAAATTTTAGAGAGAGGATTAGAGCTAACAGAGTAAAAGGAGGCCAGGTAGCCTGTGGCATGACAGTCAATCAAGGCAGGGAGAGGAAGACAGAAATGCATACACAAAGATTGTCAATGGATGTTTGAGGATGTGATATGGGGGGATGCATCTGGCATCTTTAAAAGTTTTTTGTTGAGTGAGATTTTGTAACAGAGCAGAGATAAATCATTTCTAGAGTTCTCAAGCCTTGCTACTGCAGGACAGGATGCAGGGTTAACACTAGAGCCTGACAGAGGTCCTTCAATGCTATAGGTGCTGCGATGAATATATGTAGGTACAATGGGTTCAAGCGGGTATGATGGGGGACACTGACAAAGTATGCAGACAGATGGACTTAAAATTCATAAATACGTTTTCAGCAACTTACACCAAAATGCTACAAAACAGTCACAACTTACACTAATATATGTGGCGAGTTTTGACTCCTGTGGAAGGCCATTAACCTGATTTGCAACTGGAGGTGTGGAAGTGGCAGCAACGGCCTGCTGTGGCAGGCTCAGATTGAGGAAGAGAGGGTCCATACTGACTGCTCTCTAAGCCTGCAACAGAGAGAAATCAATTTAATAATTCTCCAATATTTCTGCCAAGTTCACTCATTTTTGTTAATGGAAAAAAAAAAAAAAAAAAAAAAAAAAAAAAGGCTTTGATATCTAGATAAAATACAGAAACTTAAGTAAAAAACTAAAGTTCAGAAACCTGAAAAAACAAAGCAATAAAACCTAGGACAATATAAAAATAAAATAGTTTCAAAACTTATCACAAGAACCAACTTCTAATTTTCCCTGAATCAATACCACAGCTGACTTAATACACACATACCCATTTCTAACTAAACTATGATTACCAATTTTCATGTTCTTGGTACTTCATATTGAGAAATCAGCAATCTATTTTCATCTTGAATACCTAACTGCCAAACAAAGGACATAATGAATTAAATATATATGTTTATGCAACAATACAATAATTACTTACAATACTGCAAATAAATCATTACTCATAACATTCAGTACAAAGATTAACAAACATGAACTCCTATTTTCATATTTGATTTAACAAATTTAACAAACAAAAATTCTTAAATATGCTAACATTCATTCCAAATTTACAATAATTTATGAAAAATAACCCAATTCAAAACACAGCATCAAATTCAAGAGTAGAAATAAAGGGTTTCTATACAAATATAAGGGGAGGTAATTCCCACACATTTGCAGGTCTACAAAAAATTAATATTTACCTTTAGAAAAAATAAAATAAAATAAAAAGGTTATCCTGTGTCAAATATTTCAACTCCAAGACTGTATTCTAAGTCATAATTGTAGTGACACTAACAAACACACAGGTCTACAGGAAATGGTGATGTTGTAATATCTTTGCTTACTACAGTGCTTAGCAGAGGCAAGATTCTTTAACTCTCCAGCTGTTTATACCACCAGTAACTACAACTTTTTCTCCTTGCTGTTAACTCAGATTAATGTGAAATATATGACAAGAACCTGATATGTTAAAATAATGTGCCTATGTATACTGAACTGTAAAAGAAATATATAAACTCCCATTCTTAAAAGATGGCAACTAAAGTAAATGAAAAGATGAATAAACAATCTTGTATCTAAGTAAGATCATTTTTCCTTTCTCTGCTAAGCAAACTGGCTCATTAACTATAAACTTAAATCATCAAATTTCATAAAAATAATTTATCAATTAGACAGCCAATGCACTATATCTAATTCACATTCCAAGTTAAGCTGACAGAACAACTCTCATACCTGGAAGTTACAAAAACTTCAACAATAATGATTCCTGAAAAGAGCACCAGTAGACTATTGAAAAAACACTGATGACTATACATCAGCAGAAAAAAATATGAATGCGTAAATCAATTCCACTGAAAGATTGGTAACATAGTTTCAATATTACGCCTCAGTCCGGATTATGTAATTCTGCAAAAATATATCAAAGCTATAGTTAATCTTGCTCTATGGAATTATTCCTTCCCATTCATATGTCTTATACATGTCATATAGGTCAATTTGCTATACAGCAGCACAGCTCTATTTTTGGTATCAATCCTTATTGGTTATCTATGATTAATTTACCTGACTATGAATTAACTGAGAAAATTAAAACCAATCATATTTCCCAACATAAAAAACTTTTGTTGGGTTTTTAAAAGAAATTCTAAAAGAAACTGTATTTGGATCTTGCAGCCATTGCATCATAAAGCTTAGATGTTAACTTTCCTTTAGGACTGAGCTTGCATTGTCAAAACTTAGGTACCATAAAATGTAGTAACTTTATAGTAAGGGATAATTTTTGAAATGTGTTGAAAAATTTTAATGACCACTGTTAATATGAAATGGTTTTGCATTGGGAAAGAGAAAAAATGTGGTCCTTTAGCTTAATCCTTATCTTAAAATATTGTGAACTTACATGGAACTAGAATAAATTTATATAAAAAAAATCCAAACTCAGACTGAAGATGATATGCATTTCTTTGCCTCTGCAAACTGTTTGTGTAGAATGTTGATTTAGTTTTTCAAACTTATTTTTCATAATCCTTTGTTGCTTGTTGGAATGAGATTAGTATTAATATCTAACTTCACAGTGCTAATCTTGTACAAAATCTATGCTGATGGCATAAAAAAAAAAAAAAAAAAAAAAAAAAAAAAAAAAAAGCACACAGAAAAACTACTACAGACATGTTTTTTAAAGAAAGCTTAGATTAAGAAGGAAAATTGGAAAAATAACGCATCAGTAGATTACAAGCATTCTCATTAAATCAGTAGGATTTCCTACAACTCAAAAACAAGGAGCAGCTGTTATACAGGAAAGCAATTCCCCATGCACAGTGAGACTTCTCCCTCGACATGTTGAACCTACAATTGTAAGTGAGGGTATATCTAATAAAGTAAAGGGTGAAGAACAAAAAAATTTTGATTAATACTTCAAGTTCAAATGTGGCTAATATCATTTAGTACATCTAATCTCTGGAACATAAAAACTGGCCAGTCACACTAAATCCTTGAGTTCTCTGTCACCAAGTTGTTTTCTATTCTAATTACCAAACTCTTAACCCCTATGATCTTGATGACATGACCATCATCATAAAAAAATTAGCTTTAGAGGTAGGTGACATGAACGTACTATCACAGGAAAATTTGACTGAGAATGCTGTTCTTGCAGGTATAAGCTGAGGAAATTTCAGACCTTTTTAGGACTTTTTAAGACTCATGTCAATTGCTTTTTAAGACCTGGAGCCACTTGTTCCTCAATACACACTTCCCCATAATGTGTAGGCCTACATATCGCATCAGCGACCAAAATAAAAAATTCACCCCATATCTTTTACAGTCTCTCTCTGACAGTCCATGCCAGATTTTTTTTTTTTTTTTTTTTTTTTTTTTTTTTTTTTTTTTTTTTTTTTTTTTTTTTTTTTTTTTTTTTTTTGCCAAAAGTAAATGGTCTAATATTGCTGACAAATGATTTCTGAGTGAAGTGTGACGGCGACCACCAGTAACATATATTTTTATTTACACAAAGATTTTGAAAATATTTCAAGACCTGCGACAGGAAAAGCTCCATTTTTTAAGATCTTTTAAAGCCTTAAATTTCCCCAAAAATTCTGTAAGATATTTCAATATTTTTTAAAAATTGTCCGGAAAACCTGTTCTATGCTCAGGTTTCTATTACTGGCCACCGAGACTGGCAGCACAAGTTATATCTAAAAAAATGAATATTATAAAAAAACAAATAAATGACACTAATAACAAAATGTTAATTATGATTATTATTATTGCACTGAGTTATGATGTCAAACTCATTTACCCCAGGGGGCCACAATTAACCTTAGTATAGAGTATGTGGGCCAAATAATCATGAGTCGATGCAATGAAACAGCCTTATGGTTCACATGAAAACATAGAAGACCATTTAATTCATTACAAAAACACAATAACAGAAAAAATAAAACATAAAATAAATAATAAAAAAGTGTCTTCATCTTAAAAGATGAAGGACTGGCTTCACTAATCATGTGAAACGGCTGACTATAAGACTGCATACAGGAGTGCGGCAGGCCACATGTATGACACCCCTGACCTAGAGAGATGATACAGAGTTGGTACAAGGGAAATAGTTTATTACCACCTGCATAAAGCAAATCCAATGACATAAACATTGGAAAATGGCAAAGAAGCTAAAATTACTTATCCAGAAAAAGAGGAAATAACACTGCAAAGGGGAGGCATAGAGTCTTGTCACCACACGTATTCATGTGCACCCAGCCTACAAGCTAAACAAATGTCAAAGTGCCCTATTGCCCATATTTTGGGCCAAGTGATGGCAGGAAAGTATCTGCATCCAATAGATTAATACTTGTGTTTGGATTTTTATTTTTGTATTGAAACTGCAGCAATAAATTATAATTTCTTCTTTAAAGCAACTTGGAAAATTGAGAGCTCCAGAGTGCAGGGTGAGTAGCTACTTATTTACCCTTCAAGAAGTTAGACAGACTATAGTTATCATCACCTCTCTTATAGCTTGTTTATGAAAAGATTTGGTCAGGTTGATTAGCCAACAGCATGATCACTATGTTAATTGGCAAAGTTTACTAGTAGACAAGTGTTCTATAGTCATGTGCCAAATTAAAGTGTATGGGATTAGTACTTACGTTATGCAAAATATAACACATTGCAATATGAACTGTCTGTCCCTTTTTTGCTAAAGGAAAAGAATATTGAAGACATTAAGCAGTAGTAGTATGAGAATTTTTTTTCTCATTCTTTAACTCCTATGAAAAAATCAGGCTTGAGAGGCAGGTGATGTGCTGTGGGTCGAGGTGATGCAAACATGAGCATTTCAGCTGAAGGCCAGAGTGACAGGAATGACTTGCCACAAGTGCACAAAGCTCTTGGAGGGTGATTAGACTCATTTGGTGTTTAGGAAGAGGCTTTTGCATTATTCTCATCCATAAACCAGTATGGAATACAATGTCTGTGAGTCATGACTGGAAGAGCACCAGCTCCAAGAAGGATACTGGAGGGTGAGCAGCCACGCAGGTTGTATTACAGAAAATTGAATATTGCAAAAAAATTAAAAAATAAAATAAAATGACACAAATAATAACATTTTACTTATTGCTATTATTATTGCCCTGAGTTATGGACTACCAAAAGAGATGATATGGAATATGTGTGTAGAAAACAGTCTATCACCAGTTGGATTTAGCAAATCAAACTTTTCACTTTTCCAGAAAGAGAGAAAATAACATCGCAGAGGGGAAGCATACATTTTTGTCAGTACACGAGTGTTTATATGTGCCCAGCCTACAAGCTGCACACCCATCAGAATGGCCTCTCAAGTATGCCTAATGCTAGTAGTTTGGGCCACATGACGGCAGTGAAACATCTGAATCAAACAGGTTAAAAAATACGGCTAATCTGGCTGAAATTTAGATCAGTTCACTGTGGATAGTCTTATAATCATGTTTCATATTACCCAGAGCTATGGATAATTTCACACACCTATGCTATCTTCAGTGCGCAAAATGTTAAAACAAAATGTTTATCTTCACCTTGATTCTAAAGCCCTTCCTCCCCCCTAGATGCAAGCCTACTCCCCCCCCCCCACACACACACACATGCATATGTGAATGCGTGCCCCCCCCCCCCCCCCCACACACACACACAAAATCACACACACTACATGCATATACACTCACACACATATACACACAAAAATAATTCTGTAATGGACAGTGCATGACCTTGGAAACAACAGGTTGAAGGTCTTAAATATCATCTGTAAGAAATTCATAGGCATACAAAACAACATTTAACAAAAAAATAAACGAGTAGGCCTATATGTTACTGAGACAGACAAGCAATCGCCACCTTTTAGAGCATCCGAAAAGGGTAAGAAACAACACAATTTAAACTGCAGTGGCCTCATATTTTCCGGTAAATGACAAAAATATCCGCTGCATATCACTGCTCAGAGAATGTCAACAACACACTCACACGTCCTGAGTTCTTAAAGTTTGTTTTCTACAGTTTGGCACAAAGTGCTAACAAATGGGGGGTACAGGGGAGGCTTGCCCTCCTGTCTAGGGAATAAATGGAAGGTAGTAAAGGTTAGGTTAGATTTTATGGTTTACATGATACCTTGGTTTTTGGGAATTGTCTCTTAGAAGGTGCGTTGCTCTCAGTAACAATTACCAAAACAAGCAGTAGGCAAAGTACAAGACAATTATAACATTCATATAAACAATGACAACAGTAAATGTTCAGAACAGGACTGTGCAAAGATTATGAAATACTCAAAAAACACAAAAATCACATCAATGAATATGGTTAGGAATAAAAAGTTATTTGCAGAAGGTAAAGCCACAATCAGTTATCACAATCTCTGAATCTGCACAACCATATTGTGACCTTCCAACAAAGGCTCAGAAACCTCTGCCATACACATTCCTCTATAAAAGAACTCACCAACCTCTCTGACAATTTATCATCAAAAATAGGGCTAGTGCAACCTAATCTTACTGAATGTTAAGGGAAAAGGTCTCTCATCCTTTGCTGAAATGCAAAATGCAAAGACCACTGCATCATGTCATGCAGTCCTCTTCTAAACAATTACCAAGGGAAAAGTAGTATAAACACGATAATAAAATAATCATCATTTGGACTGACATTATCTAAATATAACTGCTTTACTTTCTTTACAACATATATAAAAGCAATTCACACCACCTTTCCACTCACCTTTACTCAAAGTTGCACATATATCAAAGAAAACAAAGTCCAGGAGATCATTTTTATGTATTCTTCTTTCCGATTTTAATATCGCACTTGGTTTTACTCTTATTTATCAGGTTCTGTTTCGCTTTCCTTCTTTACTCATTAATTTGCACAATATCTTCAGTTTTTCTCAACACACTCACTTGGTAAATAAAATAAAATCCATTATATTGAGAAACTGACTGATAGATTGTAAAACTCATAATGCAAAACACAGATAAATGAAAAGAACACAATCATTGGAAACACATAAATATATGCACAACGAAATAAACTCGGCACTGAAATAATAATTAATCTAAGAAAATAATTCATAACCACAATTATATCATAATAATACAAAATATCCACTGCACAAACCGCAAAGGAGACATACGCATCAAAACTAAAACCCCAACCCACATCTTGAATAATGAAAAAATCTACAAAAATCAGCTGTTTACCCTCCAAAAGAAGGAATTAATAGAAGAAAAAACACCACCTCTCTCCTTCCTGCGCCTCCTTGTTCTCTTGGCTCTCTTCTCTTCTTCTCTTCTTCTCTTCTCTTCTTCGCTCTCTCATATCACTCGCTTATCACCTCAAGATAAAGATTAAAAGCATCCCGAGGAAAAGACATCTATTAATTAACGTTTTTTGAGGAAAGTGTAAACATACGAGGCTGCGGAGAAGCGGCGGAGGAAAGGCGGATCACAAGGGGACAAAAGAGCATCGAGAGACCTAGAAATAGAGGACTGGATTTTTATTTTGTATGATAAAAAGGATTTCAATCCCTTTATCGGGTGACGGTACGTCGCCTCGATCCTATGTGTTCTAGGTACTTATTTCACCGTAAACAACAGGTTATATATGTAAAAAAAAACGCACAAATGGAATAACAGGTGAATGGTCATATAACGGACTCTTTAAAAATAGCTTAATTATTGTGTAGAAATAATAAACAAAATTGAAGGAGGATAAGGCAGTCTAGACTTTATACTGCGTGGTGCTTTGTTGTTTTTTATATCATTCTAACGTTCAAATTTCAAAAGTAACCGAAAGTAAAGACGTAAAAGGCCATTTAATCATACTGTAAATACACATGAATATCTAATAAATATTTCCATCATCGAAACAATAAATTCTTTATATCTATGATAGCTGGAGAAGGTAATTTACGCAGCGAATTATATATAAACACACTATATACATACATACATACATACATACATACATACATACATACATACATACATACATACATATATACTATATATATATATAATATATATATATATATATATATATATATATAGAGAGGAGAGAGAGAGAGAGAGAGAGAGAGAGAGAGAGAGAGAGAGAGAGAGAGAGAGAGAGAGAGAGAGAGAGAGAGAGAGAGAGAGAGAGAGAGAGAGAGAGAGAGAGAGAAAGAGAGAGAAAGGAGAGAAGAGAGAGAAGAGAGAGAGAGAGAGAGAGAGAGAGAAGAGAGAGAGGAGAGAGAGAGAGAGAGAGAGAGAGGAGAGAGAGGACGAGAGAGAGAGAGAGAGAAAGTCCTTCACATTTCACCCACAAATTTCCAACATGTGAAAAGTGAGAGTGGCAATTCGCGGGCGTAAAGTACATCAGGTTGCGCACTTTTATTCGTCGCTGATGGAAAGTGCTTCGGTTATGACGCTTCGCTAGGCAGCACAAATATTTCCATTCATCTTTTCCATACGCTATTCTTATTACTATAATTTTAGCTATGATTATTATCATTATCATCATCATCATCATCATCTTCATCCTCATGACCATCCCATCATTGCTTACATTATATGTTACTATGTATTAATTATTATCTATTTTACATTATTCGAATTAATATATTATTATTCATTAAGTATGTATTGATTATCTATTCATTATGTATTATGTGATTAAGTACTATTACTTATTAGTTCACTTATCATTATTAGTTATTCATTATTAATTATTAGTATAATTTATTAATATATATCATTATATGTGTTGTTATTAGTTATAATTAGCCCATTATAAGTTCATACATTGATGATAGTATTCATTTGTCACATTATTATTATCACGGTTAGTCGAGTTATGGTTGTCTGGCCATTATCTTGTCCATATTAGGTTATTATTATTATTACTGATCATTATTGTTATATGTTATTATTAAGTTATCTATATTATCTATTACATCATATCGATTTTATTAAATGATACTTATTATCTGATTATTATTATTATCATTATTATATTTCTTCTTATTATCATCATTATCATCACAGCATTAGATCATTATCATGCTATCTATTACTAATTATCATTATTCTACTCATCTAGGACTTATAATTTGTATCTATGATCATCCATCTATTAATGTTAACATGGTTTTCATTGTTATTATCAAAATTGTCATTATCATTATTAGTTATCATGATTATCCATTATGTAATCCTACTACTATCATGTAAACAAATAACATTTTCCTTATACTTAGATAACAGGCTTGTCATCTGCTTGTATCATCAACAACAACCATACCATTTATCATTGTGTTTCAAACTAATTATCTAAGTATCAATATTATGCATCATACCATAATTTATGGATATTTGTTGATTATTTTCAATTATGTCCTTATAATATATGCGATTATCACTTTTTCTCTTATTATATATTATACAATTATTGTGTGCTATTATAATGTATAATTATCATTATGTATACAACTAACTGTTGTTATGTTCATGTACATTAATTATTGAAAGTAGTATTCAATCATACATTATCCACTCAGTGCTGTATTATCATATCATTAGTAAGTTTTTTAAGATTTACAGAAAAAGTTTCATTATCATACATTATTATTATAGTTTAATCTATTATTACTTATCAGATCATTAGCTATTATTAACAAATATCATCATCAATTTATCATTACATTACCATCACTATACTCACGATATTTTTTTTATCACTTTTCATTCATTGATACCCCATCATCATAGCATTATTGTCATGATCAGATTAGAATACCGTTAACAATGATTGTTAAGTCTATCACGTATTCACCGTTTACTAATCATCATACAATGTGATTATTATCGTTGATGATGAAGAATAGGTAATAACAATCATACAATAAAAGTAAGGAATAATACATAAATAATGATAAAACGACAACGACATACATAATGAAATGGATATAGAACGCATAATGATAATGAGTTAGTATAATGATAGTAGAATACATGCGAGGATAACTGATAATGATTGAATAATGATAAATGACATGTAAATAATACTCAATAACGTAATCAAAATAGGTACTTCAGTAAGGAGCCCCAATAATAAAATGGTAATAATTGATAATCAGCCGGGGGCCGGGGGTGTGCCTGCGGGCGGCATATTCGGGGAAGACCTCCTTGCCCCGCCCCTGCTTCAAAATACTTTCCTACGCCTATGGTAGTAGTAATAGAAGTAATAGTAGGAATATTACCGTAATTGCTATCGTCACATCATAATAATTGCTATTGCTATCATTATTGCAGTTATCTTCGTAATTATCACTATTGTCAAAACTAGTACTTACTACAATAATAGATCTTGTTACAGGAACTTAAGGTAGATTGTTTCTTCTAACATTTTTTTTTTTTCAGGAAGATTAGGATTTCTTAAACGGACCGGATTTCCTGTATTCCATCCCACGCCAACCCAGATTAGGAATCACAAAAATAACACTTTGCAAGCTAAAATATGCTTTCCTTAATCGTCCCGTTTTTCTTGCTTCCCGTCTGGTGATTTGCGTTACTGATCCCAAAACTTCAGTATTAATATCATCACCGCTTTCTTTATTAAAATTCTTAATAATTTGAAATCTTCCTGCACGATGTCTTTTCAAAGGCTTTACTTCTATACTGGATCCTCTTCACTATTCGCTCTTCGTAGCGGGCGGAGTGCCATGT
>NW_020869615.1:996157-1001479 GCF_003789085.1 Penaeus vannamei | reverse complement strand
ACGACCACCGACCCGCTGCTGAAGGATTGAGCAACACGAAGTCGTTCCTGATGTTTTGGATGGGGTTCCTCCCGGTGTGGTTTGAGGTGGGTTGATATATGTCTGTCTGTCTGTTTGGGTGGTTGGTTGGTTGGTTGGTTGGTTGGTTCGCGGCTCTCTCTCTCTCTGTCTTTCTCGGTTTTCTGTTTTTTTTTTTTCTCTCCATCTTCTGGCTTTCTTTCTTTCTTGATTCTTTTCCTTGATTTTCTTGATTTCTTCTCTTTCTCTTTCTCTTTCTCTCTTTCTCTTCTCTTCTTTCTCTTTCTCTTTCTCTTTTCTCTTTCTCTTCTCTTTCTCTTTCTCTTTGTCCTTTCTCTCTTTCTCTTTTCTCTTTCTCTTTCTCATTTCTCTTTCTCTTTCTCTTCTTTCTCTTTCCTTTCTCTCTCTCTCTCTCTCCTCTCTCGTCTTCTCTCTCTCTCTCTCTCTCTCTCTCTCTCCTCTTCATCTCTTTACTATAATGAAATTAGTAATTATTATAATGGACTTAATGATGATAATAATATTATTATTTTTACTATTCAGTTGTGACCACCACCTGTATTGATTTATTGATATCAATATACCTGCCGTCTGCCTACAAAACAACCGACATACTACCTACCTACATGCCATACCTACCTGCCTTCTCACCTACCTATCTACCTATCCCTATCCACCTGCTCACCTACCTACCACCCACCCACCTACTTACCTACCTACCTACCTACCTCCTCACCTACCTACCCACCCAAACACCTACCTGCCTACCCATCTACCCTCCGACCTACCTATCTACCTACCCACCTACCTACCCACTACTTAACCATCTACTTACCCACCTACCTACCCACCTACTACTTCCCTCCAGATTCTTCCGTCAATTCCCGTCAGTCCACCTACATGTCTTATCTACCCATTTATCTCCCATTCCGTCTATCCGTCTGTCTCTCTGTCAATCAATCTACACACGTACATGAGTGCAACAGGAACAACGAAGGGAAGGACAAGAAAACACACGAATATGCCCGTGTGTTTTCTTGCCCTTCCCTTCGTTGTTCCTGTTGCAATCTGTTCATCATGAATTCCACACATTTACATGAGTATATATACAGTATTTCTAACTTTCAGGATAAATTGTGGGAAACTTTCTATTATCTCAAAGCCAATAACTTTCTATCTCTTAACAAGGTATTGCCACACAATCTCATTCACTTTTTTACTATCGTTCTTCATTCAATTATACAGGATAAAAATGTCAAACATTGATTGATAAGAAATATAATGATGATAGACATGATAGGAAAGGATAATGTTATAATGGAATTGGAATAAAATATTACCTGTCATCTTTTTCCTCTCTTTTAATATTACGGTTCTCTTTCAATTAATCAGTCTATCAAATTCTATATCTATCTACTGACTTACTTTCCATCTATCTATCAATCTACTAATGGCATATATCTATCTCTCTGTCTATCAGGTTTTTCATCGCCACCAATCCTATCTCTCTCTATCTATTCTATCTATATCTATCTATCTATCTATCTATCTATATCTATCTATATCTATCTGATCTATATCTCTCTCTATCTGTCAAATCGGGAGATCGAGGTCAACAATGGCAACGTATTGACGGGCCCACGAGCAGGTTTTTGGTCCCGCACCCACCACGTCACGTGACTGGCCGGCGAAGGAGGGTGCACTCTATATAACGCTTTGCATGACAGGTCAGGTCAGGTCAGGTTTTGTTTTGTAATTCATGTAATTTCTTGTTGTAGTGAAGTTTTCCGGGTTGTTGTGTGTCTTTTCTGATGATGTTTGAAAAGGTTATAATGATAATGATAATATAATAATAAAAATAGTAATAATGATGATAATGATTGATAATGATAGTATAATAATAATGATAATAATATAACAATAACAAATAATAGTAATAATAATAATAATAATAATAATAATAATAATAATAATAATAATAATAATAATAATAATAATAATAATGGTAACACTAATGATAATGATAATGATAATGATGATGATGATGATGATCATCATTATCAGTATTATTATTTTACTATTATTACTATTATTATTATTATCATTATTGTTATCATTATTACTGTTATTATTATTATCATTATTGTTCTTATTATTACACTTTGATAATAATAATGATAATATTATCAATAATGATAAATAAGGATAATAGTGATTATGATGATAAGTACTACTACTACTAATAATAACAATAATAATAATAATGATAATGATAATGATAATAATGGTGATAATATCAACATTAATGATAATTACAATAATAGCAATAATAGTAATAATAATGATGATGATGATGATGATAATAAATATAATAACAATAATGATAATAATGAAGATAATAATAATAATGATAATGATAATTATTATTATTATGATAATGATAATGATAATAATAAACGTAATAATAATAATAGTAATAAAAATAATGCCAAAAATATTAATAATGAGGATAATAATCCTAATAACAACAATAATAATAATAATGATAATGATATTGATAATGATAATAATGATAATAAAAAATAATAACAAAATAATAATGATGATGATAATGATAATGCTTTTAATAATAATAATAATGATAACAATGATATTAATAATGATAACAATTATAATAATAATGATAACAACAATTATAATGATAATGATATTGATTATGATAACTATAATAATGCTAATGATAATGATAATGATAATAGTCATATCAATAATAACAATAACAGTAATTATGATGATGATAATGATAATAATAATAATACCAACAACAACAATAATAATAATAATAATAATAATAATAATAATAATAATAATAATAATAATGATAATAATGATAATAATAATAATAATAATAATAATAATAATAATAATAATAATAATAATAATAATAACAATAATAATATAATAATATAATAATAACAATAATAATAATAATAATATTGATAATAGTAATAATGATAATGAGATTACTAACAACAATGATAATAAAATTAATACAACAATTATAATAACAAACGATAACATAGAAAATCAACAACACAGACCACGACAACAACAAAAACAACAACAAAACAAACGCAAAAAAACAACGAAGAAAAAAAAAGCCTCCGACGCCATTCCCGAATACAAATAACCACACGCCCCGGTCGCCGCTGTGTGTTTGTTTACCGGATTTGTTTACGGACTGTGGCACGTGCGTTTACGAGGACGGAACTCTCGTGCACGCCGCGAGCCCCATTACGCGAAATGGAGAGGCCCCCGAGGATGCTCTCCGTTTAAGGATTTTTCTTTTTTTTTTTTTTTTTTTTTTTTTTTTTTTTTTTTTTTTTTTTGATACTTCGTGTGTGTGTTTGTTTGTTTTTTCGTGTGTGCTTTATACTTCTTGGATTGCATTCTTTTGTTGTTGTTGTTGTTTTTGGGTTGTTTTTTTGTTTTTGTTTTGTTATTCTTCTTCGTCTTCTTCTGTTTCGTCTTCTTCTTCTTTTTCTTCTTCTTCTTCAGCCCCTCCTACTTTTTCTTCTTCTTCTTCTTCTTCACCTCCTCCTACTTCTTCTTCTTCTTCTTCCTCGTCCTTCTTTGTCCTCTTTTCCTTCTTCTTCCTAATCATCTTTATCATGGACGTTACTGAACTCCGTTATCGCTGTTGCAAGAAATGGTTTGCAAGGTTCAGACTGTATATTTTTCTTATCTTTTTCATCTTTGCTACGTTTCCACACAGCTGTCCATCCATCGATATATTTTTTCTGTTGAAATTCATATATACAGGTCACAGAACTATTAAATTCGTCTCTAAGTAATATTAATAATCAGAATTATACTAATTTCTTAAATCTTCAGTCGAATAATTTTTAAAAAATAATCGTTTTGGTAAATTTGTACCTAACTTTATCGCTCATTCTCCATACTTAATTACAGCTCATAATTGCTTCGCATTTACTTAATGACCTTAATAAGCTTTGCACCTAATTTTTGGTGTTGGACTTTTTATTTTCTAGATTAACCTCATTATACATTGTTTTTCGTTCTATTTCTTATTCTTCCTTATCCATCTGTTTACTCAGATCTCATTTCCTAGTCATTGTGGTATTAAATTCTATTCACTTATTTCATTTTCTTCTCCTTCTTCTTCTAATTCTCCTTCTTCTCCTTCTTCACCTCCTGTTACTTCTTCTTCTTCTTTTTCTTCTTCTCCTTCTTCTTCATGTTTCCCATGCTGTATAATAGTCTCTTTTTATTCCCTTTTAAACGCCTATCTTCTTCCTTATCCTCTAAGGCTACAAGAAATTATTCAAAATTCAAATTTCAAAATAACTTGGTATAGGTACGTATCCCCCAACCCCTCCAATCTGTTTAATATTCTCCCTCCTTCCCGTACTCCATTTTCCTGTCTTGTTTCGTAAATAACTTGATCCTAAGACTTCATTTCACATTCCTAAGTTCATGTATGTAAGATTTCTTTTCACATTTCTAATTTTAAGCATGTATTTTTTTCTTCTTCTTTTACGACATTCTCCACACTCTCAATGATCTCTTGTCCTTTGTTTTATTGACTCGATTTATATGAAACGCAAGCAGAATTACGTTTCTTTCTCACGTTCTGCTTAACACCCTCTACCCTCCCTTTGTAAACATAACCTCCATTTCTTTTATTTATTTAGATCTATTTTATTCAGATATGTCCTCAACAGACCTCCTAATAATAAAACAAAAACAACAAATACAAAAAACAACTCACTCCCAAGACCTCTTAATACCAACTCTCCAAAATCAGCGACAGTACTCACATATATATTTTTCCCCCTTCACTGTTTAATCTTCTCCTTCCACGCCCTACGGACCCAGACCCCGACGCCCCCAGCCGCCAGGACCCGAAATTCCGAGAGTTTCACCACTGGCTCGTCGTCAACATCCCCGGCAGCGACTTGGCCCGCGGGAAGGTCCTCTCAGACTACGTGGGCTCCGGACCTCCTCAGGGCACAGGTGAAATGAGAAAAGGATTTTTGGATAGTTTATTTTTGGTTCTGTGAGGCCTGGCAAAATAAGAAAGTTTTTTTTTTCATTAAATATGAATTTGGTTTTGTTTCTGTGAGGTCAGGCAAAATAAGAAAGTATTTTTTTTCCATTAAATATGAATTTGTTTTTGTTTCTGTGAGTTCTGGCAAAATAAGTATTTTTTCCTAGGGTTACGGGTGAAATAAGTATATTTCTAAAGTATAGGTTTTGTTGTTGTTACTGTTTTTTTTTTTT
>NW_020869615.1:976157-988657 GCF_003789085.1 Penaeus vannamei | reverse complement strand
TAAGGTCCCTCATCGTGTGCTTCCAAGGGCGAGAGGAGGACGTCGAGATCGGGACTTCGAGACTTGCGTTTTCCTTTCTCAGTTTTCTGTTGATTCTCTTTAGGGCAGGTGAGGTTCTTCCATCCATTCTCGCTTCCTTCTCTTCTCTTTCCATTTTTATATTTTTCCGTTTCATGCTTTCTTCTGCGCCAGGTTTTCGTTTATCTTCAATTCGTCCTTTCTCCTCTCCTTCTGGGCATCTTCCTTCCTCTTCTTTCTTGTCATTTGATCTTCGTTCTCTTATCTTTCTCTGATTCTTTATTTTCTCTCCTTTCTTCTCTTCTTCCCCTTCGTCTCGCCCTTTCCCCACCGCCGCTTCCACAAGAGGACACAACACGACGACCACTTCTCGACGAGGCAACGACTCCCTCCCCAGACGCTCCAGCTCGGACTTAAACAGCACCAGATCCTCGACGACCTTCGCCTCGTCCTCGCACGTCCTGGCAGACAGCGACCAGTCGTAACACCCGGCCGAGACGACCACGTACACCCTCTTCTCGCTCAACGCTTCCAACCTCAAGATCTTCTCCAGCAGGAGCAGAGACGAACTGCGGATCTGAGGGACAGTGGCTCGCATCGTCACGACCTGGACGACCTCCGGAAGGCTGTGTCCCTGCTCCGTCAGGTTCTCCCACGCCCCTGGGAGCACCGACAGCCGCTCGTCACTCACCACCAGGCGGAGTGTGTCGTCTGTTGGTGCGAAACAAAGGCTTTGGAAAGGTATTGATGAACTTTAAAATAAAATAAAATTAATACTGGAAAATAGCAATAACAGTAGTAATTTCCTATAATTAATCAAATCCCTCTGTTTCTTAAGCTCCTATGATATATTTAATGAATCCGTGGCATGTAGGATTTTGTCTCAACAATGGAACAAAAAATAAATAAAGAAATTCGAGATAGAAAAAGGCAAGGAGTCGAAACAGAAAGTTTAGGACAAACGCGAAAGAAAACAGAAAACTTGAATCATCCAAAAAGTTTTCATAATGGACAAAAGTTTGTGTTGGTACTCTGGTTTCTTACAGTTTGTGGGCGCTTTGTATCATTCTTTGATGGAGAGTTTCCCCGTCTCCGAACTTAAACTCAGTCACTGAAACTAATTACAGAGAAAGACAAACGCACTACATGACTGTGAGTGTGCCTGTGTTGGGGGCGATGGGTATGTGCTGGGGAATGTGTGTGAGGGTAAATGTGAATGTACACACACACACACACACACACATACAACACACACCACACACACACACAACACACACACACACACACACACACACACACACACACACACACACACACACACACACACACACACACACACACACACACACACACACACACGGAGATATGGAAGACAAGCTGTTGCTCATGCAGCAGCCCTCCCCCCCCCCCTCTGCACATCCCTGGTGTAATCCAAAGGCAGCCCATTTTGATAATACATTGTAATAATATAGGGTAAATATGGCAATAAACCTTACAACAGTAAAATTACACATTTAGTATATTTAATTACCACGCTGACGCCGGGATGAATATAGGCCTACAAACGCATTTTCGAACCGAATTAATGCCGATCAGCCACTACTTGCACAGCGACAAACATATCCACATGCCCCATATACACCCACGCAAACCCACACAATACAGAACAAAGTTAAATAATCCCCCCCAAAAAAAACTCGCATACAGGCCACCTACACACCTCGCCGAAACAAACCACTCACCCACCTCTTCGATTGAACAACTAACCTCTCAGTTCAATCTGCTCCCCCGCATTCAAGGTTTCAAAATGACCACACTCATGTCTTACACTCCTAGTAAGTCCTCAGTCCCCGGTTGGAAAATATGCTGTTTTTCGCGGAGCAATAACAATATATAAGCTGCGGTCTGCGAACAAATTTGTGGTGTAAGCAACAACGATAGTTTTTCACTCTTAATAACGATGTTCTGAAATGCCTTAAAAATGAAGTGATTGTTATTTATGCTTATTTTAAATACAGATGGACTTTTGTTTCGTTGTTACTTATGTTTTAATTCAAATATCTGCGACAGAGAAAAACGGGGTTAGAATAAAAATTATCTTTGCTGCGACTCAAAACTATTGAAGACCGGCGTGACTGCGAGCATGTACGTGTTATCCAAGCTGGCTGCCGTCTTTCAACGCTCCACGGAAACGTTCAAGACTATACTGCTTTGGAAAGACTTTGATGTTCAATTTCAAAAACTTGGTCCATAAAAAAAGAGACTCTAAATCTCGTCCGGCTTCATACGGGACACAGCTACTCCTACTAATGGCATAACTGCTACGAACTGCATAGCTAATACTACGAATTGCGTGACAAGTGCTTCTCCAGCATTAAATTCACAGTCTGAGATCTCACCGTCACAATAAAGGCAACGAGAATGATTTCCAAGGCATATGAGGAGCTTTGATGATATTTACAGAGCGTTTCTTTGAGGGCAGACTACTTTCAGACAAAAACGTTTTTTTTTTTCTGTTGCCTTTTTATCGCTAACTCTTTAATAAGAATATAAAAGGAGGGAGTCCGAAAAGAGGGGTAGATAATGAGGCACTGAAAGAAGCAGGGGCAGACGGAAAGTGGACAAGAAGTGAGGAGAGAACAGGAGGAAGAAAGAGAAAAGAACAGAGAGGAGTAGATAAGAGGAAGATGAGAGAGGAGAGGAAGAAAGAGAGGAGAGAGGGAGAGGAGGAGGAGGAGGAGGAGAGAGGGAGGGGAGGGGGAGGGGAGGAGGAGGAGAAGGAGGAGGAAGATGAGGAGGAGGAGGAGGAGGAGGGAGGAGGAGGAGGGAGGGGAGCAGCAGGAGGAGGAGCAGCAGCAGCAGCAGCAGCAGCAACCAACAACAGTAGCAGCAGAAGAGAGAGAGAGAGAGAGAGAGAGAGAGAGAGAGAGAGAGAGAGAGAGGTAAACTACAACACTGTACTCTCACCTTCCCTGCCAGTAATAAGCCGTACAATGAGGTCCACTTGGGGGCAAATGCAGCCACTTTGTAGCAACTGGTATAGGTACCTCGACAGCGCCACTTCCCCTTTTCCTCCTTTCTTGAACCTCTTCCTCGTCACCACTTCCGTGATCTCGACCTTCTTCTCTTGAATCTTCCCATCTTCGCCTTTCTTCTTGTATGTTCGTTTCCCCTTCTTCCGATCCCGAGCAGCCGAGGTAGCCATAGACGAGGGCAGCTGTTTACTCGCCTCTTTGTTTACTTCAACAAGCGTCAACTTCTCGAGGCCTATGTCGTTTTTCTCACAGCTGGTTCCATTACCCTTTTGTTTTCTCTTTGCCGGGCGGCTGCGTTGAGAACTGTCCTTTTTCGATGCCTGAGTTTTCTCTCTGATGAGTTCGTCTGTCTCTTGTTCTTTCCTTGTGGCCCGATGAACCGTATCAGCAGCTGTTGGCACACAAAGAAGAAAAATGTGGGGATGAAACATAACGGAGTTGTGTGTGTGGGATGGATGGATGGATGGATGAAGAAGGAAGGAAGGAAGGAAGGAAGGAAGGAAGGAAGGAAGGAAGGAAGGAAGGAAGGAAGGAAGGAAGGAAGGAAGGAAGAAGGAAGGAAGGAGGAAGGAGGAAGGAAAGGAAGGAAGGATGGATGGATGGATGCATGGTAAAAGATTGAGAGCGAGAGGGAAGGAAAAAGAAGGAAGGAAGGAAGAGAGAGAAGAGAGAGAGAGAGAGAGAGAGAGAGAGAGAGAGAGAGAGAGAGAGAGAGAGAGAGAGAGAGAGAGAGAGAGAGAGAGAGACTGAAAGCTAAAGACAGAAAAATAGACAGAGACAGATGAGGAATGTGAACGAGAGAAAAAAAAAATAAATGAAAAATGACAGAGAAAACTGAATTAAAGATACTACAAAAAATAGATACCACTAAAACTAAAACGATGTTCCTATCCTTCAGAACCCCAAAATAGCCAATTATAAACACAAATCTCAACTACTAACCTTGGGTAGCCATATCCCCACCGCCTCTGTTATCCTCACCGCTGCAAAAAACATCAACAGCTGTTTCTTCACTAAGCACAGGCATTACCACCCACTTGTCTAGAAACATAACCCGTTTCTTTCTTAAACGTTTAACCATCCTCTTGTACTTTTCTCCACACATACACCGCGAAGTCCGTACGCCCGTGGATGACTTCACAGCCGTATATTTCTCGACTTTCCGTTTGTATACGAGAACGTCTTGTATTTTCTTCATCTCAGCCGCAAGTGTTCTGAAATACAACGGTTTGATGACACACTGGGGAGTGGGGTGAAGGGAATGTATGTTTATGAGTATTACGGTTGTCTTTTGTGTGTAATGTCTCTGTGTATAATGTCTGTAATTACTGAGGACAAGAGTTTTATTGGCAAACGGGGACACTTTGGGAAAGTTTCCGCATTTCTGGAAGGTTATGGCCAATTCATATCCAAGAAATGGCTTTTGTTTGCATTAGGAGCTAACTCAGAAGCTATGATTAGAATGAATGTCACATAAGACTGACGATAGAATTGTATCTATTGTACTTAATAACTGATTGTACTCTGGGAAACCCTCATGCAGCAGAACCGAATGACAATAATGAAATGATATTTTTTTAAAGTACAGTACATTCTTATTCTTTTAGGCATTTCACCTTTTTACCAAACATCTGTGATATAACTGTTAGCATGATACACTCTTTGTACCGAAAAGTGATAAAAACAACACACTTTACATCCCCTTAGAGGAACATGACCATCTACCTCCAGCAACTTTCGATAACTGACGAGGGTTGAAGTTTCCGACTTTTGTTCGGCGTGCTGAAAACGAGCGGAAGTTGCTAGATAGTTAGCGAACGATGAATTTGTTATCATATTGTAATCTAGTGAAAGTATAGGAATAGTTATGATATTTTAATACACATTTGAAGTGCTGGACAAGTTCATAATTCTTCGTAACTTTGAAAAAAAGTTATCGCATACATGTGATCGAATAACTTACATAATGACGTGCTGTGATAAATATGTGCCAGAGAACCTAAAAGAAACGTTATGCTTAATATTTCGTTCGTCAAACATGGCGTTTCATCGACCATAAACGCCACACACGGTATAACATAAATTTTCAATCTTCGGTGCCCGTTATCCTTAATGCCAACACAAGCATGTTGTCATACTTTCAAACCTTCCCACATACGGATAAACGTTATTGCTAAGCGCTAATAAAGGCTACTGGACAGTATCGACAAGGGAATCAACAAAAAAGAAAAAGGAAGTAAGACAGAAGACATTGCAAGTTTTTTTTTTTCGAAATTGCTATCTCCCTGTTTCCGCCTTCCCTCGTGTTACTTCTATTCTTCTTTTCTCTTTGCCTCCTACGTATATATATTTTTTTATGATATCGAGCTACCCAGCGTGGCCTCTCAAGTCCAAAAACTCATTTTAAGTTCAACTCGGTCTTTTTCCCTGGGTAGGCGTCTGTTGGTGTGGATCTAATGGGAAACTTTTCGTCCGATTTTCACCGACCTCCATCCAACCTGTTATTTCGTTTTTTTTTTTATACCGGATTGTTCTACTGGTCTTTTATAGTATTATTTCAATCCGGTTACTTAGTTTTTGTCAAAAAACTGGCTTCCCTGTATCGATAGGGGCATGCAACGCTGTTCACGCACACGCACACGCACACGCGCACGCGCACGCACACGCACACGCAAACACACACACACACACACACACACACACACACACACACACACACACACACACACACACACACACACACACACACACACACACACACACACACACACACACACATTTGTGCATTTGTGTATGCTTGCGTGTGTATGTGTGTTTGTTTTAAAATCCTCAGCGTGCATCAGACAGGTGCAAAAGACGTAGATACTGCGAATTCATCTTAGAGCAAGTGACTAAATAAAAATATGCATATTTATCTCAACATGCCAAATAATCTCTTACACATGGATACAGTATATCATAATCTATTCCATGTGAAAGTAGGTACTCCAATGTTTCCTCTTTTATTTTTCAATAAGGTTAATCCCCAACAAATATTTACGTTAGTCGACTGAAGAGTTTCAATTAAATTTATATTGATGTTTATAATAATAATATCAAAGATTACAATAATAACTTATGATATACCTAGCTACTCCTATTTTAATAATTTAATACTAGAATGCATACCTTTATTCAAATTATTCGACTCTGAAAAGAAAACAAGATAAACCAATTCGGGAAAATGAGATTCACCGATACCAAAGGCACACCCAACTAAACGGTCGCAGCTGAGACCCTTGCCGCTGCTATGGTAAAGAAAATGGTAAAGAAAAGGCGGGTTGTTGGAGTAATACAGTCTAGTTGATTTTTTTTTTTTTTCTTTTATGTTAGAGGTAAAAGTTGAACTGGAGCGTGAGGAGCATAGCGGTAAGCCTTGAGGGATACACAGTCGAGTTGAAGATATTGTTAGTGGGAAAAGTTGAACTGGAGTGGAAGAATAGCAATGCCTGTTTTTGCTCCAATTCGTATACCCAATTCGGTAGTAATAATACACATACACATTCGCAAAATGCGTGTCAATTTGATTGTTCGCTATTATTAAAAGATAAATAAAATAAAAATAAATAAATACACACACACACACACACACCACACACACACACACACACACATACACACACACCACACACACACACACACACACACACACACACACACACATATATATATATATATATATATATATATATATATATATATATATATATATATATACATGGCTCTTGACTTCAATTCTTTTGTAACAATATATTTTTCTTCTTTTTAGCGGCTAATTAGACGAATTTTAAGTATCTATGAATGGTACATTTTCAACTGCACTACAAATAATTTCATATCAGCAAAATGAAATGACCACTGAAATGATATTATTCCCTTCAACAATAAGAACAGTAACGAACGCTTATCAATTGATACAATATTCCCAAACTCCACTACTATTCATCCATGCAGTTTAATCACTTTATATATATGAATCAAAGACTAGATTCATATCAAAGAGATGTATAGCCTTTGATATGAATATTCATATTAAACAGTCCTACATAGCTGTGTAAACTTGTTGAATTCAAATAATGATGAGTTTCGATTAAAAATAAGGAGAGATGAGAGAATATAACAATCACACATACATATGATATAGGAAAACTATTTTCAAGAAAAAAATGAAAATGTTGTGTACAGGAGAGGCAAGGCGATGCAAGAGGAAATAGAAGAAAATTGGGAGTATAGAGGAAAGAACATAATAGAAATAAGCAATAGGTAATCAAATGGAGGGAAAAAAGAATAAATAAATAAATAAAAGCAAGAGAAAATAAAAGATAGTTATAAAACGTAAGATTTGTTTTCTTTTTTTTGCCAGTACTATATATTAGTGTCATATGGTGAAGACAAATTTACATAGATTGATGATACTGACAGAATTTGCCCTTTTAAAAGTACTTATTAACACTGTATAAATTTAGACCGGAAAAGGGCAGGTAGCCTTGATGACGTCATAAAAGGCATAATTGTCTCTTTAGGTTTGTCCCCAGCTCCTCTAAAGCAACTCTTTGCAATATTCTGTCCACTCTCTCTCTCTCTCTCTCTCTCTCTCTCTCTCTCTCTCTCTCTCTCTCTCTCTCTCTCTCTCTCTCTCTTCTCTCTCTCTCCCTCTCCCTCCCTCTCCCTCCCTCCCTTCATCTCTTCATCTTTCCCTCCTCTCCTCTCTCTCTCTCTCTCTCTCTCTCTCTCTCTCTCTCTCTCTCTCTCTCTCTCTCTCTCTCTCTCTCTCTCCTCTCCCTCCCTCCCTCCCTCCCTCCCTCCCTCCCTCCTCCCTCCTCCCTCTCCTCCTCCCTCCTCTCCCTCCCTCCTCTCCCTCCTCCTCCTCCCTCCTCCCTCTCCCTCTCCCTCTCCCTCTCCCTCTCTCTCTCCTCTCTTTCTCTACACTTTCAGCCTGACCATGATTCGGTACGCAAATCCGAAAAAAAACAGAAAGTGGCAACTAGTAACGGCAAGCGTGGATAGCCAATCACAAAACAAAAGAGAGACGCTACTTCGATGTCCCTTCTGTATATCCTTGAGTGTTGGTGAATAATCCAAACATCATCGAATGCATTAACACCTAATGTTCACCGGCGATACAAAGAACGGACAAAGACACGGAAGAACGGCGAGGTTTAAAGAGAAGCGTCTGGGATCTCGTCAGTCCGTCGAGCCGTTCGTTCTCTGTCGGTTGCCTTGAAGTTGGATATCTGAAGTTCGGTTAATCATGGTGTGTAGAGTGAATGTCATGAGAAGTCTTTGAAGGTAGTAGAATAATTGAGTTCAGAACGCTGTTACAGTACTGTCATTCGCAGTACATGCACACACGCACGTACACGCACGCACGCACGCACGCACACACGCACGCACGCACGCACGCACGCACACACACACACACACACACACACACACACACACACACACACACACACACACACACACACACACACACACACACACACACACACACACACACACACGCACGCACGTACACACACACACAGTACATGCACATTTTTTTTCTAAGGGTGTTTTTTATCAACTTGTATTCGACATATACCGTATAATCGTTTACAGGTTATCTAATATATTTAACGTGAAACGAATATTTTTTCTTCACAATTTTTTTTCCGTCGCCCTATGAAACAATACATAATCGACAATCTACTAATGTACATATCTTGAAATTCTATTCATCATTTGTATATCTATATGTAATTTGTTGGCCCTGGAAAGTCGCTAATAAATATATACCAAGTTCATAGCATCTTTCACTTCCCTGTAATATCATTAGCGACTACAGAGAACGGAAGCCTGTGCTAATTATCGTAAAATCATTAAATTCCGCGAAGAACACAGAGCTTTGGCATTTACTGCTGTTGAGCTTAACTAATTTACCTTCTGTTTAACCTGTTCCTCATTCTTACACTCTTTTAGTATAAAGACGCAACTAACAAAGACGTGAAGACAGGGAAACGAACAACGTCACGCTGATCTTACAATGTAAACAAACACGCGTTTTCGTCGATTTTTCTTTTCATTGATAGTAAGTCTTTGATGATGCTTATTTATTATGTTTTGTAGTCGATTGTATTACTGATTGCGTTTTTTCTCGTATTATGTGTGTTTCTAGAGCGTTTTTTTCTCGTATTTTGTATTTATAGCGTTTTTTATCGTATTTTGTGTTTTTTATAGCGTTTTTTCTCGTATTTTGTGTTTTATAGCGTTTTTTCTCCTATTTTTTTCATAGTTTTTCCTTGTTTTTTTCCTTTCGTCGCTGGACCCCTCCCTCTCTCCTTAGGTGAAACGTATAATCACGTACCTTTGGCAACTATCGACTCCCACTTGATAATAGCCATAATAATCTTCTTGGGACCAAGTTCGGATTTGCTTAGTCAGTTTTGGTCAGGTGTTTACATGGCGGTCTTTTCGTTAATGTTAGCTTTTTCAGGACGTGTTTCTGTATGCACTTTCTTAAGAATGGATTATTACACCAAATGTTTATATGTAGTGATACAAACAAGCGCACGCACATACACAGATATACAAAGATGTGTATGTTTGTTTGTGTGTGTGTGTGTGTGAGAGAGAGAGAGAGAGAGAGAGAGAGAGAGAGAGAGAGGAGAGAGAGAGAGAGAGAGAGAGAGAGAGAGACTGAAGCAGCGACTTTGCTTTAGGCGACTCCCACAGAATAATAGCCATAATAATCTTCTTGGGACCAAGTTCGGTTTGCTAGTCTTTTTCAGTTTTACATGCTTTTCGTAATGTTAGTTTTTTTTTTTAGACGTGTTCTGTATGGCTTTCTTAAAAAGTGGATTATTACACCAAATTTTATAATGCATGATACAAACAAGCGCACGCACATACTACAGATATATCAAAGATGTGTATGTGTGTGTGTGTGTGTGAGGAGAGGGAGAGAGAGAGAGAGAGAAAGAGAGAGAGAGAGAGAGAGAGAGAGAAAAGAAGAGAAAGAGACAGAAGAGAGAGAGAGAGACTGAAGCAGGATTAAAAAATGCTAATTCCATTTAACGAAACATTTGCACGTTAATGCTCGCGAATGAAAATCGTCCAACGTAATTATCGCTGCAGTACATAAAAAGATAATAAAAGTGCTTGTGGTTTGGGATAAAGTCAGGCGCTGGTGAGATTACATTGCAATATAACTTTAATGGGGGAATTACCAGGCGGTGCTTGGGGAGAATGGGAGAGCAGGGAGAACACACGTTAACGCTCATTCAACACTTTTCTCTCTCTCTCTCCTCTTCTCTCTCTCTCTCTCTCTCTCTCTCTCTCTCTCTCTTTCTCCTCTCTCTCTCTCTCTCTCTCTCTTCTCTCTCTCTCTCTCTTCTCTCTCTCTCTCTCTCTCTCTCCTCTCTCTCTCTCTCTCTCTCTCTCTCTCTCTCTCTCTCTCTCTCTCTCTCTCTCTCTCTCTCTCCTCTCTCTCTCTCTCTCTCTCTCTCTCTCTCTCTCTCTCTCTCTCTCCCTCTTTCTCTCCTTAAATACATATACGTAAATACGACATATCTCTTCAGATTCTCAAATATTGACCTTAAACTTTTATTTAAGAACAATGTTTAAAAGATAATCTAAAAAAGACATTCCACTTTCGAAAGGTATTTGAAATCCACGAATATTCTCTTCCTATTGCTTAAACACGATAAGTGTGACTAGACAAGAGTTTGACAGGTTGATGATAAAGCAGTCGCTGGGTAGTGAAAGATATGTAAAGATATGTAAAAGTTGGAAATAGGCCAAGAATCCGAATGTTTTTTCAGAATTTTTCAGAATTTGAGACTTTCCTCTACCTCAAAAAAAAAAAAAAAAAAAAAAATCAAAAATGAATTTTGGGCTTTCGTCAACTTCAGCAAAATAAACCAAAGACATAGTGAAATAGGGTCGTAGAAGTACATAGCTCCTTGTACAGATATTAGCATTGAGTGTGAATTAATGTAAAGATTGATTTGAGGTGAGATATGATATGAAATAAACATTTCTTACGGCGCGTGTGATTGAGCAATTGAACTGAATGAAGAGATTTGCATGGTAGAAAAGATATGAATGAGAATGAACAGCTTCACAATACAATAATGTATCGAATATATCTTCGTCAGAAATACATGGTGACGAAGATAAATTCGAAACCGGTTATATGTTTTTGCATTGTGAAGATATTCATTCTTATCCATTCTATTTCTGCTTTCGTCACATTGAATACGGTTCAGATTTGTATGGTTTAGACAGGTGTGCATAGTCGATGTATGTTTTTGTTCCATTTACGAGAGAGAAACGGATTAAGCTGAATTTTACCTGAGAATCTACTGGAATGTAGAATTTTACCTGAGAATCTACTGGAATGTAGAATTAGACAGGTATTGTACTGTATATTATTTTTATTGATCGTAGATTTAGTATTTGGGCTAAAAATGAATTACGAAATATAAAAAGCGTGGTTCTAGATATATACTGCGATGGAAAATATCGTTACTCACATATATCCTTTCTAACGTCAGTATTTCTAAAAGGTATATAATAAGATATAAAAAAAAAACTATCACAGTGTGGTACTCTCGGAATAAGATTTTCATAAAAAAGATAATATCAAAAAGCAATTTGTGAATTAGTTATAGATAAGGGACTTTGATGGATGTCTTTCCAGAAACCTTTTACGTTAATACACATAGAGGTTTTTTTTTATAAGAATTTATCGTTTCTTGAAGACCCTTATATATAGGGCCTTAGTCATAATTACAAACTTTTCGTACAGTACATCACCAAGAGAGAAAATTAGATGAAAAACAAACAAACAGACGAATGGAGAAATTTCCTCACTACCGTAAGAAGCCTCAATGTAAAAAAGGCTCTTTAGCTCGTCCTCGAAAGGCTGTACCTCGCTGGTCGCTCTTTCAATTGCCTCTCTGCCAGCGCCGGACAGTCGCCGCCTAATGAAGCCGTGAGGAGCGAGTGGGATGAACAGGAGACTTTGCTTGGTGCGTTTTAATTTAGGTGCAGTCGACATGAAAGTTTCGTGAATATGTATGTATATGCGTCTCTCTCTCTCTCTCTCGCTCTCTCTCTCTCTCTCTCTCTCTCTCTCTCTCTCTCTCTCTCTCTCTCTCTCTCTCTCTCCTCTCCTCTCTCTCTATATATATATATATATATATATATATATATATATACATATGTATATATATACATATATATATGTATATATATACACACACACACAGACAATATAATATATATATATATATATATATATTATATATATATACATATATACATATATATATATATATATATATATATATATATATATATATATATACATATATTTACTATATTAAAACGCACCAACGTCACTTGTTCATATTCATATATATT
>NW_020869615.1:941157-961157 GCF_003789085.1 Penaeus vannamei | reverse complement strand
CACTCGATCGTTTCTAGTCAGTGAAATGGTGTTTTCACTTGAAATTGTCAGATTGGCCATTTTTAGTCAATTGACACAGGTACCATATTTGTTTACTTTGCCTAAATTGCAATATTTCTTGGAGTTCACTTAGAAGGTTTAATTTCGTTTATAATTCTTTGTATAAATAGTATTCAGAAGATGGTTTAGGAAGATTGCAAAATTGCTGTATTCTGTAGAAACTGATGTAAAAAGATAGCTACTAAGAGCCGTGTGATTCGACTACGCAACCTCTGCCAAGATGGATCCTGCAGTTCTCCCTGAGTTTGTCAGATTAAAAAAATTTACTCAATCTTGGCAGAATTCGTGTTGTATGTTTGTTGGCCTTTGAGAGTTAAAAAGTATGGTGCCTCATGATAAACGTGATGCAGTTGTATTCATGATGCCAAGAAATGTTTCAGTTTAGACAATCGGTATTCAAAATATCTTTTGGACATTTGTACTAAGTAAACAGAACATGGAATCAATAGATCAGTGAAATCAAGCAGTAATTAGTTTGAGTAAAATTTTGGTTGCCAAGGGAAACAAGTGAGCAAGCCTACACATCAGTTCATCAATGGCATAGAAGTTTGTCTTTCTCCAGAAGTGGAAGAACATGTAGAGAAAAATTGCAGCAACGGTGTCTTTTCTCGTGTTTGAAATGTGCAGAAGCCATTAAAAATGTTTGTAATTCATTGATGTCTTGATTCCATTTGTTTTGTACTTGATAAAATGTTTCTGAATTTTTTAGATTTATGAATGGCTATTCCAGATCTGAATGCATTCACATATAAAGCTGTATGATGAATGCAGTTTAATGAGATTGTAAAATTTGAATTTTGCTGTCCAAATATAGAACCTTTCAATATCTCCAAGTATTTTGCATTTACTTGTTTTATTTTTCAGTTATCATTGATATCAGTTTAGGTATTACATAGTTGAAGTTAACTAAAGTTTGAGACCAAAAGTGATACGAGCACTTGCTGTTACATTCTCACCTTTAGCAGCATTACTAAGGCTAACAATTTTACCACACATTTTCTTGTATATTGTACATCATGGTGACATCTTTACATAATTAATCTTGGTAATTACATGTAATAGTGTCCCCCAACTCCACATCACAAAAAATTAATATTAGGCATTTTCTGGGAGTTTTTCATATTTGTGAGTTTCTCTATAGTTTGTCTATAGATTTATACTAATTTTTCATTTGTGGACCAAAAAAAATGAAATTAGTGATCTTGGGAAATATTGCAAACTGCAGCCATTGAGGTAAGAGCATTTGTACAGTAAATCGACACCCTGGCACTTTTTCCTGCGTTGTTTTCAATAGGCAATGCAGAGTATTGCCCAGGCAGAGAAATTACCAACTTAGATCCGGTCACTCGCATTGTTGGTTTGGCCTTGATATTGGTGGTGACAAATGTCTTATAATACTTATTTATTTGCATATGCAGACTTACCTATTACTGTCCACAAGAGAAGCCTGCACATGAATTTAATGGATTTAGTGTAAGATATCCCTTAACACATTTGATTGAGATAACATTGCACAGGGGAGAAAATGAGACTTGATACTGCACATTTGTTTGTATCTGCCAGGCATAACTGATTTGATGGCTTTTGCCTTTGAACTGAAAGTGTGGGAATAGTCACAGCAGGTGTCTCGCAATTTCTTTTGGTACTGTTGGTAATGCAGTTTCAGGCTAGTATAGTACAAAGTAATGAGCTAGATCAAAGTACTAGATTGATCTAGTAGTTTTTCAGTCTAAGCTTTGAACAAGATTTTAAATGTCAACCAATTCACAAAGAATTGATTAATCTTGTTGAATCCACATTCCATTTAGTATTATAGATTTATAACTTGGTTTACTAAAATATTTCTAGAATGTTACAGGTTGTCAAGGAAGTTTAGCCTAGATCTCAGACTAAAGTGGGTGCATTTTAACTAAACTCTTGAGATTAAGGCCACTAATAGGTCATATTAACTAGTGACTTAAATAAAAAAAAAAAAAAAAAAATCAGAATTGTTGCAAATAAACATGGCTCACCCACTTTGGTCTGGATCATCTATGGCTAAGTAAACATTAACACCATAGCTGATTGCAGAGTGAACGTGCCTACCAAAAGCAGTCCGGTGTTCCACTGAACCGCAAAAAAGGCTTAAAAAAGAAGCAGCGTAGTTTAAGGTACACTCGCCAGGTGGGCCTGGGCTTCAAAGCCCCCCGCGAGGTAAGCTGGCAGCCAAGGTTGCTGCTATCCCTAGCGAGACCAGCTAAAGGGCATGCTGACGTAGTGTGTGTTCTGTTTGCTGTGGTCTAACCACCCTCCGCAAGCTAAATGTGCCACGCGTCCTTCCTTCCTAGTGCTGCACAAAGTAGTCTTAGAAGAGGACATTGGAATTGAAACTTTTAACTCATGATGGGTTCTTAAGATTCTTCCTCTCCCAATAGTATCCTCTTCCAAGGTTACTTTTAGTATGTGTCCGTGCTTTTGTGTTTAACCTCTTGATGGTAGTCTTGCATGGTTGTTCCAGAGTGAAAAGGCTTTCCAGAAGCAGCTCAAAATCTTCAATACCGCCAAGCCCGACAAGGTTAAGAAGGGCAAACCCAAGCGTAAAAACATCAAAGTCGGGCTTGGCTTCAAGACTCCACGAGAGGTAGTAGCTTACTATTTTGATTATGAGAATAGATGTACCTACAAAGTTTATAAAGTTGCTCAATTTCACTTTTATTTCATTTTTACTTGCAAAGGAGAACAGCCATGTGTTAAATCTTTGGCATGTGTTCACTGTTATTTGCAATTTGCTTGTATTTAAGAATTGAAATGCTATGAATGCTGTGCATACATTTAATTTGTGTAATGCCTATTATCTTAACAATAGCTTAATAACTCGGGGATCTCAAACCTGTTGCTTTTCATTGGCCATGAGATTAAATCCCTATTGCACTTACAGGAATTAATATTTTCACAGGTTTTCCCTTTAGGTTTGGTAGTGATTAGTTCATTCATTAATTAGAATGCAATTTAGTACTTAATTAGGGTTTTATTACAAACTTTGAAATCACTTAGTTGTACATACTTTAATTATGATGATAGGTTGATAGCTGAATATATTTCAGAAGTACATTAGTGCTTAAATACTTCATATATATTTTTTTTCAGAGTATTGTTTGTTTTTGTCTTAGCATGGTAATTGATGTTACCAAGTAGATTTAAAATTAAACCACCACCCTCTGATCTTTCTTCACCTCTCAGTCTCTTTAATCCTGTCCCCTTAAATGTCTTTTTTCACCCATTTTAGATGTTGAAAATTCGGAATGTCATTTATTTCTATTAGTGACCCCACCACCTCCCTTGTATTTGTCTTTTACTAGTTTTTAGATATGCAGTAAACTCAGGACTGTAGTTAACGTAATTTTGTTCTACAACCTTGATCTTAGTAATTGGCTTCTGCCCTTTGTGCTTGAAAGCTTAAATAGCTAAAGTAAAGTACTCTTATTTTTATATTGGTTTATAGTCCAAATACTGAGTACAAGTATAGTGTATTTTGTATCTCGAATAAACCTTGTTCTTTACCATTGTCTGCAGGCTATTGATGGCACTTATATTGACAAGAAGTGCCCATTCACCGGCAATGTCCCCATCCGTGGCCGCATCTTGACTGGTGTTGTCCAGAAGATGAAAATGAATAGGACAATCACGATTCGTCGTGATTACTTGCACTACATCAAGAAGTACAACCGGTAAGTTTTCAAGAAAGGCTTTCAAGTTCATTTAGAATATGAAATAGTTGCTGAATTTGTAATCACCCTATTTTGATAGTAAAGTGAACTGAGCCTTATTAGAAACCTGAAAGGAAGATCAGTTTTTTTTTAATATTAAAATACTCAGAGTAGCAGTATAAATTTCAAGAAATGTGATTGTTTCAGATTTGAGAAGAGGCATAAGAACATGTCTGTCCACATCTCGCCCTGCTTCAGGTAAGAATTTTATAGGGATTAAAGTTGCACCCTGGCATTTTTCCTGCTGTGTCTCCATAGGCATTGCAGTGTAGAGTCCAGGAAGAATAATCGTCAACTTAGATCCGGTCTCTCACACTATTGGTTGGGCCTTGATATCAGTTGCAACAGATTGATTGTAATTATCATTGTAGATAAAGATATCTGAATGGGATTCTGTGAAGCCAGTTTGAAGAGCAGTTGAAATAATAATTCTATTTACTCCTTTAGGGATGTAAGGCCAGGTGATATTGTGACAGTTGGCGAGTGCAGACCTCTTTCCAAGACAGTTCGTTACAACGTACTCAAGGTCACCTCTGCCCCTGGTACTAAGAAGAGGTTCCAGAAGTTCTAAATAAAAGCCTGTAGAAAAAGTTGCTCTTTTCTTTTTCCTTTCAATTCTATTGTTGGTAAAGTCTTCAATATAGATCTTGCCCAGTTTTGGAATGCAAAGGAGGACATCTCCCTCTTTTCCTGCTTCCCTCTGCCCGTCCCCCTCTATAAAGCCATAGATACACCTGTTCACTCACACAGTTTTTAAATAATTCTGTAGCTCTCACCAGGTTATGTAGTTTTGGTTGGCATGGAATTGTGGAAAGAGGAATATCCAAATAAAAGCTTTTCATTGAATACCTGAATTATTTAAGAACATTAGTTGCGGGATTATGTACCTCCAGCCAACATTTCATCACCAGACTTGCCTGCTATTCAAAAAAAATTAATTGCCGTGGCCTAAAAGTACAGATTTAGTTTCCCGAGTCAAATAAAACACATTGATTATTTCTCCATGAAAAAACATTTCAGAAAGGGTTTGTGTAATATAACATTTTTAAATTTTTAGATAAATATTTTATTTTAACATTTAGTAACTTACCATCATTATTTTTGCTTGTATGCCTCTATTAGATGTATGTTTAGATATAGGTATCAGTAATACAGATTGGATCCCTCATAATGTTCGTCGCAGATAAATGGTGTTAACTAAATTAATGTGTTGAACTTGAAGAAATATATGCAGCTGTTGAAAATGAAATGAGTTTAAGAACATCTGACCAATGGACATCACTATGGATGAATGGTCTTTGGGAATCTTGTTTTTCTTTAAAAGATTATCAGTTATCCTTATCCCTGACATTGATAAGGTTATAAAATTTTTTAACTAGTGGTGAGACTTTTTTCTGTTTTCTTTCTCCACTTAACTGAGTCCTGTTGATTTTGTCCCAAATCCAAAGCTTGTCTTTCAGGGCCATGCACTGCACACCTTTCTTGAAAAAGATGTCTTGCATAATATTTACATTTTTTTTTTTTAAACATTGGTCATATTCTGTGGACTTTGCCCGTTCAACCAGCAAAGTTGGGTGTTATACAGAGGTTGCTGGTGTCTGGCAGTCACCAATCCATATCAAATAGTAAATGGACAAATTACCATGCAGTCAATCTTTTTTAGCAATCAAGTTCAAGTAGAGGCATAGGTACTTTTTGTCTGACCTTTCTTTATCTAGGAGTTTTGCCCACACGCCTCACCATATTGCTACCAATTACCTTAGATGCTGATGCGCCAGAAAACATCAATAAATATTAAAGCTAATGTAATATTTTAGGATATTAAAACAGCTGTCTTTACCATATTTGATTTTTATCACACAACTTGCAATATTACACAATAACTTGTACAGGTATTTGGAAAAGTTGTCTATAAACTGCTCTACAGTGTAGAAATACGATGGTTATTTTTATTTGCTAATTACAGGCTTGAATATTCTATCAAAATTCAGGTCGACAAATACATTTCCTGACTTATTTGGGGAGGCACGCAATAAGTTTGCAAATTATATCACTGACAACTGCCTTTCTTTGCACTGGCATTTGATCAGGGTTTTCTTTATTGTTGGTCAACATTACTGAACACAATTACAGCTAGGGCAATGTCTAGGCTGAAGATACATGAAAGTTCAGGATAATTTATATATATATATATAGTAATCTAGGTTCAAAAGTAGCATTTTCTCCAGCTCAATCAGGTCAAATCTTGAGGCTTATCCACACAGGTGAGCACAAATTTAGACATCCTGGGCAGACAACTTACTTGGTAAACGAGTTGTTCCTTTGTTGTCTCAACAGTGACGTCACTTTTACAGTTGCACGCCTATGCAGACAGGCTTTAAGGCCTGCCCACATGAGTGGGTATGATTGGCAGACATGAGTGAGAAAAATGGGAAACTAACTCGATACCTAGTAGCTTGCCGGCCCATGTGCACATTGGTCATGCCCGCTTTTGTGGTCAGGCCTTTAGATTAGCATATATAACTATAAACACACATCAGATATCCACTGTCAAATGTCAATGAGTAGTTGTAATTATTTCTTTACGGTCTACTTTGCTCTAAAGGCAACTCATAAAAATCAAAGCTGGACACAGGATGCATCAAAGTACTTTTATATAAACATGTGATTCAAAAAGAGTGGCAAAGGCCCTGCAGTATAAAAATTTTATCACAGACAGAACCTTTGGTATTCATATTACTTTACTACTACTACTACTATTACATACAGCAAAGAAAGCATTATCTTAATTTGCATCACGCAATTAAAATAAAGCTCTTTATTGTCTTGAAATGTGTTGTATGAATGACAACACATACCTTTTGAAGCTGGTCCTGATGTGTTTTGTCATATTACACAATCAAATGTTTGTAACATGACATATTTAGATCATGTGCATAAATTAATAACACAAGTACTTTGAAATTGTTGTATTGATCATACAAGAATAAAGTTGGGCCTTTTCCCAACAAAATATAAATTTGCATACATTTTAACCAGGGTGTTCAAAAGTTTTCATAGTAGCAGGCTACCTAGGTCCATAAATAGGGGGCTACCCTGTGCTGGGCAACGCCTGGCAACCAAGTGCCAAAGGTGTGAGGTGAAGCGTTTCAGCAAAATGCAACCCCTCAGATACATTTTCTGTGTATCTGAAGACAAGTGTTTTAATGGTGCATAAAAGTAATAGATCTTTTCTTTATTGTCCTGCTAAAAGTACCTAGCAATCAAAAGGCAGACAGACGGCAAATTTTCACCAGGTGCCGACTACTTATGAACACCCTGTTTGACCATGTGTGTGCCTCAAAAATTGTACAAATTGAATTTTCTTGAACAAAGGTTCCATTCAAATCTGATCTTTTATTGGATATGAAAATTGTAAACGGAGTTCAACACTCAAAGTATTATTAAATAATAATAATATCAGACTTAAAAAAAAAAATATTATATTATATATAGTCTAAAAAAGAAACAGTATCTTTTTTGACAAACCCCAACAATAAAAACATTTAATTTCTTGCATGATGATGCATAATATGGCAAGAGATAATTGACATAATCTTCGTTAAAAATCACTGCCAGTCCTTTCTGCATACATTCTACTTGCTTAGTGTATTGTGTAAAGTCTAACTTCCTTATTTTTTGTCTAGAGTAATCAAAGAGTTCAGCTGTTGCTTGGTTAAGCTCATCTAATAATGTAAAGGCTCAAAGATGTTAATCCTAAACAATGAACGCTGAACTTGATGTCTTTTCTCAGTGGGAAATGGGATGGAATGGAATTCAAGGAAAACATAATTACATCATTAAAATACAAGATATAATATGAATAATACTGGGCATGGGATTTACATAAAAATAATATAGCTAATAATCTTTCACTGTGAATGCAAGTACATTTAAGACATGTTCACTGATATATAGGTTATATAACAGACAGGCACTCCAATCCACTCTGGCACATCCACTTAATAATATCATAAATCTCCAAACTGCACTACAAAAAATAAAGAGCCACAACCACCAATTGTCTTTTTTATTATATTTTTCAAGTATTTCAACAAACACTGAAATTACCTTTCTTATCTATCATTAGTGAACATATCTTAATAGCTTATTATTCACAATGAACTGTATTTTCACAAAAGTAAATTCTTCAATATTTCATAATTTACTCACTCTTATATCCTCTGAGTGAACACTGCACAAACATTATACTCAACTCAATCTATAAATACACTCGAGTCATTTTTGAAGATCTATTAATAAATGAAACGTATAATTTTGTTTTAACAGTAAAGAAAACACTGGGTATTTGCATAAAAATACAGAAAAGTTATGAATATTGATAAAGCATTGCCTAGAAATGTTCTATACCAAATATACTTTGAGACATTTATTTATAGATATCTTCAAAAAAGAGAGGAAAGTTCCAAAATCTAAATGACACACAAACATTTATACTGTATTAGAAATGTTCAAATAAACCAAAATGTCATGTCTAATGCCCTTAAACATCTTATCAAACCACCAATTCAAACCTAAAATATGAGTAAATACTGCCAGATATCACAACCAAATATACAGATAAGCATACTCTACTACCACAATGTAACTGCTCAAAATTCAGCTACATAAAATATTTCCACTCAAAAGTACACATTCTAATAGTTGACATTCTTTGGCCATGAACAAAAAGTCAAAACGAGTAAAAGTACTACATTTCATACTATTATTAAAATAGGATACAAGGTTCCACACCAAGGAGGAAATTACTGGTATGTGGAGCCAGAAGATAAATTACGCTGGTACTTGGTAACTCATGTCAAAAGAAAAAAGAGGAATGCCATAAAAAGTACACATGAATATTTTTTTATGCAAACATTACTGATGTCTAGTTAAAAAATCCATTTTGCATTTTCAACTATATATGTGAACAAGATAAATATAAAGATTTTAAAAAGTTATATATTTATATATATACACATGGTAATAGCTGCTACTAATAATTATATATACAAATGAATATTTTTTATTAAAATTAAATAACTATTAATTAAATCAAGAAAATGATCCATTTCCTATCAACAAGATTATCATAAAAAAGAATTGTCTTCAAAAGAATCTGGAAAGTTTTCTTCCCTCGTAGGAACAGATATCCAACAGGAAAACCAAAGAGAAAGAATAATCAACAGAAATAAACAGCTAATCTTAATAAAATCACATTCTCCCTTCAGCCCACCTGAGTATAAGAGAGCCATCCTGGATTTCTAAAACTTACGTATATCAATGAGAATTTCTCTCCTTCGATGAAAACTATAAAATAAAGATTTTCTCATACAACATCCCACAAATTTCTCAAAATATATGCCAGAATACCTGTCTCATAAGTTGTCAAATATTATGTTTGGATTCAGAGTGGCAATTCCAATCTAGTGTATTGTAATTTTTTTTTTAAATCGTAAACTTTGTATTAGATTTTTCTTTTAACCTTTGATGCCTACTACTATACACAAAAAAGAGAAGACATCTACATGCAGTACACAGGAAAGGATATGCAAGCATTGGAATCTTTCCTCAGTGAGATAAATAGAGGGTGTAAAAAGCCCATAAATTTTTTCTGATAGTATAAAGATTCCCTATTTAGGTGAAGTGTTTCTTGTAAACAACTGCAACAATAAAGATGTCCCACTTTATTAGTTACTATACTGTGCTGGCACTACTACAAAATCATGTTCAAAGGAATTTCGAGTCAAAAAGATCTAGTTTGCATGTGCTTTTCAGGTTATAATGACCTATATACCTTTCTTTGGTAACCCAACTTTGATATCATTCATAAACAATGATATCCCTCACAAATATTCACAAGAAATGTGTCTGTATGACAGGCCAAAATATGCTTTGCATACATGTGAAGAATACTGTAAGATTACATAAGTAAAGTCTAACATCAATGAATCAATCTATGAAGACACCTGTCATAAAAGAATATTTTTTATTGATCATAAATAGAAGTAACCGAGTTGGATAAAAGGCTTTCCTCAAAAGGAAAGCAATAACCACAAAATATATATCTAAGTATATACCATACCAAACTTGACCTTTTCATTCAAATTCCTTAAGACATTTTCCCACTCTGGTACAGATAAATATGAAAAAAAAAATCCATATGGCATATTAAAGTGATGAAAATCTTAGTTCTAGTTATTAAATGTTGAAAATAGGCATTCTAAAAATATCTTGCTGTCAAAATAAAAAAACTGTGATGGTGACTAACAAAATTTGTCATCCTATTTCTGACAATGGAGGGCATTAAAGTTTTATATATACAGCAATGTCTTCTGCTATCTACCCCAGGAAAAGTGTGTATTTAACAGTGTCTTTAAAAAACTAGTAATACTAAAATCATCTCGTCTCTGAAACATGACTTTCTTACATTACACAAGTCACATGTGTTAGAAACAAACGTTCAAAGAATAATGAAGAATATAATCAATGAAAACAGGTATTAAAACAAACATTCACACATTCATCTATCACACAACAATAACAAACTAATATCCAGTAGCCAAAGGAATGTACTTACAAAACTTGATTTCCAGTGGAAAAGTGTTTACATTAAGTTAAATCTACCAGCACAACTCCTATCACATGGAATAAAGGCAAACCACACATAAATATCATTAAGTGTATATCATTGATATGCAAATTCTTTTCACTTCAACATAGCAAATAGGAATGAATCTCATTTTACAAAAGTTATTTCAGCAGAAATGCAGCACACTTCATTGTCATATTTCAAAACGTTGTACCTAACTTTTGCATGACAGCTAATTTCCTACTGGCCTCTCATCATGGCAAAACAAAAGTATCTCCATATCCCTATCTGCTTCTGGCCATGACTAGCCTAGCACACTTGGTACTAGCCCCATAATCTCTGCTACCCAAGTCCACTCTCAGCATTAGCCTCTTGGTGGTTTCTTACAACACTCATTTGTATTGCCAGAGGCTCCCCGAGCTGGACTTGTCGTCTCTCTGCAAATTTAAGTAGCTGCTCAATGGTAATGGACCTTATGTCTACTTCCTCCTGTAAACCCTGTCGTTCCTGTAGGAGTCCTACCAGCTCTCCCGAGGCCTCTGAAAAGAATTCATGCAATTACCCTTTGGAAGGTGTACTAGATCAAGGTTAAAAAGAACAATCCTAACAAATGTTTACCCAGCATTCTTAATAATGCAAAGAATAAGAACATGATCCGCATCAAACATTAATAATGAATAACATTTCTAAACTCTGCATGCAATTTATTTTTACTACACCATTATTATTGTATGTAGAATAAAATAAAAAACAGAATAACTTGATAATGAATTTCTGAATTTTTTGCCATCTGACTAACATGAACATCTAAAATAAGGAAATAACTATAGCTGACAAAATCAAAGAACAATGACTGCAATTTGTGGCAGATATGAAGCTTGTTAATAACAGTAGTTGCTGTAGAAAAGACCAAGATGAGGACCTCATTATCCAAGCCTCCGTGTATAAAATGAAGAAATACACTGAAGCATGGGATATGGTTAAAATACATCAATGTGAGGGAGGAGACAAAAACTATCAAATATTATTATGCATATTAAAGTCTGAATAAGCAGCATATGGAAATGATACAGAAGAGGAGAAATAAGGAAGGTTTATTCTGGGGAAAATTAAATTTAGACCATGAAAAATTTATGGTTTCCTTGCAAGAAGTGAAATCAAAAGAAATATTTTACATGTCTTATGGAATGTTCAGGTTTAAACAGCTTCCCTTTAAGTGAAATGATAATACAATATTCAGTGACGGGGTACAGGTGAGGCCGTCATGACACGAGCCTATGATGTATATACAAGTCTTGACTCTCAATGCGTTGGTAGACAGCTTATTCCTAGCCTAAAGTCTAGACTGCTCTGTAATATTACATCACAAAAAATTCATGATAGGGTTAAGAAAATTAACTAAAAAATAGAGATAATGGGCGTCTTCTGTACGTGCCATAAAAGTTAATCCAGTATTAAAGTTTAATCCAGATGTCTAGTGCGCATGTGCATTGGCAGCGTCTAGGATCAACTTTTAATGCACCTCTGGACCAGGCTTTAATATTAAGCTCAATTTTTAATCCTGCACATACGTAGAAGGGACAAGTTAATCCCACCAATCATGTAATGTTAAGTCACGTGTCCGTCATGAACTTCAGGGGTGCCATCGGTTGAGTTGCCATTCAGAGTTATTTTCGGCAATAACATCGATCGTCTTAGAAAGTTCATACTTAGTATTTATAATGAAAATGAAATTGTATATATTTACAAAAATGATAAAATATTCTGATAAAGGAAATAACTTATGGTAATGAACATAAAAACCACTATAATCCCACGAGGAATCTTTGAAGTTCAAAGGCTGCGGGCATGGAACCCATATTTCCAGGTTAGTGAAACAAAAATTATATGGTCAGGGTCACACAAGTTGACGTTTAAAATCAAATATGAACCAGTGTTTTAAAGAAGAATTATGTGCTGTTTTTTCTTAACTACTTTTCTTAACTACAAAATTAATAAGTATACTTTTCTATGGACCTGAACAGCATCCTGAAGAAAACATGTTTCCCTCGTCCAACACGATTCAACGCAGCAAAGAGCTGTCCGAGGAAATTGCGTGATGGATATTAATTGATGAATGTCATTTTTGTATTTGAGTGTCATTGAAATAAAGATTGGTTTTATAGTTGTTAGAGCAGTTTCGTTACCCATTTTACTACTATAAATATAAGATTGTTATCATGGAAAAGATAGAATATTTCATAAATAATCATGTTTCCCTTATAAGTAAGCCTACTTGTGCCTCGTAATTATCATATGAAGATCAAACTGCATCTTGAGTGACTGACTACAACTTTCTATAACAATCACCTTTAGGATTAGGATTAAATTAAATACGGCATTAACCCATTGGTCGCGGTATTATGCAATATGGCGCGTAATCCCCTAATTTTCATTATTTTCAACTCGGGTGGCGTATGGGACCGCACTTGAGTGTGCACGCGCGCAGTGGTGCTGCCTTCCCTCTTTCGCGCAAATATTTTGTTTACTTATATCTGCGAAAAAATATGTATGCAAAAATTTGCAAAAACCCTTGCAAATACATGCAAACATGCAAACACATGTAAATGCGCTCAGAAAGAGTGGCGGGTGTGGTTTTAGCACGCGCAATAGGCGAACAACTCATTTGGCGGTAAACAGCCCATCGCACACGCGGGCCCGGGGGTGGTGGGCCTGGGCTCTGTAAGGCCACAAGGGGAATGCCGGCTTGGCGGCTGATATTCCCTGGCCCACTCAGCTCCCATGCCGCGCAGCCGCCCGCTGCTCGAAGGGGATCAGCTTTTAATTGCACGGTGCATCATATGATGCCATCCGCAGCCAGTGGGTTAAGAGTTAAGGCCGCTACAGAAGATGCCCAATGCTAAATAATAAAAAGTTTAGTAAAAAAAAAAAAGAAAAAACTTTAAAATAAGACTGCAAACAAAGACAATTTTGTCCTTACCCTGAGCAATATTCTCGATTTCCTTCTTCAGCACTCGTAGGCTGCTGAGTGAGAGAGCTTCCACTGCCAATTAAAATAATAAGAAAGCAAATGAGATGCATGTTTTATACTGGCTAAAAAAAACTACTAAATATATGTTTACTGAAAAGTGAGATACAATTGTCAAAATCCTACTAGATTCATCTTTTCAGTCAGATATGATTTTGTGTATCATGGACCTATCAGGCATTTTATCAACACACTAGGCTTCACTGTCTGGTCATTCATGTTCCATATCGGGAAAAAAACGTACAATTCCAATTTATTCTACGTTTACTCTTAGTAGTACATACAAGAAAATGCTTTATACTGTATAAAATGGCATACTAAAGCAAGGCAAAATGAACAACCTCCTCCCACTCTGCCAATTGATTCATCTTACATTAAGGGGGAATATCTGATGACTCATCTATTCTAATTAACTGGACAGTACTGAGAAATATAAATTTCAAATAAATAAACAGTCTTGTATCTTATATGTCATAAACACAGTTTAAAGAAATGTACAAAATATTTTAGTCCATCAAATTAAGTAAAAGTAACAAACTGCAAACCTGGCAGTACTTAAGTTTCACATTTTGGTGTGAAAACCAATGTAACACTAACCTTGACTGATTATCTTTACTCACAAAATAATTGTTACAATGTAAAAAAAAAAAAAAAAAAAAAAAAAAAAAAAACATATTTTCATTCCAAATAACTGCAGACCCCTGAATTACGGCAGGCATCTTCCATCCAGTGAGAAACGAGATTTTAACTGATCCTAGACACGTAGTAGGTATGACTAATTTCACCTGACCATATACCAGTGATTATGGCAACATCCTAGAACACAGCTAACACCCTGGCAAAACTTAATACAACACTTACATTCTTCAGGCGTTCTTCTTCTCCATTTTGTCGTTTTGAAGGCATGAATCTTCAAAGAAGCTTTGTAGGGGGATGAGTTTGTCACTCGAATTAGCACCTCTTGCTCCATAGCTGTAACAGGAGATTCGTGACATAAGTAATCATGCAAGTAAATGTTTAAAGTGAATAAGTAAATTGACAGTCTAAAAGGAACCATATAAATCTTACTTTTATGTGTCACTTCCTGTTCAAACATTAATCTGCCATATTAGATAGATAGATAGATAGATAGATAGATAGATAGATAGATAGATAGATAGATAGATAGATAGATAGATAGACAGGCAGACAGACAGATAGATTTCAGAGTACATTTTTCAATCACAAGCTACAATGCAACAGCTCTTTCTGTAATATTACACCCATTAAGAATTAAATTTCCCAAATTTACGTCACAACATCTAATCTTCACAATGACCTTAACATGCAATAAAGGTTTCATAACACTTCCAGGTCAACGCAACAAATTATTAAATCATGAATACACACAATTTCACAAATCTGACACAAATTCTTACACTAAATTCAATAAATTTTCCAAATGGTACGACCTTTTGATTCATTATAGGATTGGAAAATGAATGAACCAAAATAAACACATAATAAGTTGACATATATCTAATGGAAACATAAATTACACAATAAACACAAAAATGAAAATCAAAGAAACTAAGTTGACATGATAATATCAACAATCCAGTTCGAATCTCTCTGAAACTGCGAGAGAATAGAACCCCAACTATTTCTAGAACAGACAGGTAGGTGGCAACGTATAGAACCTATAAGCTACAGCTATGCGCCATTTTTTCCATCTTTTTAATAACAACACTGATACTAATATTATTAATAAAATTAACAATGGTGACAGTAACAGTTACAATATGAATAACAGATATGACAAACAATAACAATAATAATAACAATACTACCACAAATAATAGTGATAATAATAATAAGAGTAATAATAATATAAATAAAGTAATAGTAATATAGTAACAGTAGTAATATAACAGTTAACTTAACATGAACAGTAACAACAATAAGAATAACAACAATAATAATAATAATAACAAAAATAATAACAATAACAACAAAAACAATAATAGTAACAACAACAATAACAAAAATCAAATAAACAAAATAATAACAACAACAATAATAACTGACGGTATGAACAATAACAATACCAATAAAAACAAAAAGAATGACAGCGATCCCACGAAGCAGCACAAATTCACGCAGAATTCACGCAGAAAACAAGAGAGTATTGCATAGAACAATAATGGTATATTATATTTTTCATGGGTTCTCTAATGAAACATTTTTCCATGTAATAATACTATGCGTAATTATTGTTCTTCCTTTGATGCATCTGTTATCATTATATATACCGTACATTTTTTATTTCTAGAGCTGATTAATGCTTAACTACTATCCAAAGTTATATGTCATGGTGTTATTAATCATATCATTGTTAATGTTAATACCAAGGTTGAGTAGGAGAATGAGGAGAGGAGAAAGAGAAGGAGAAAAGAATGAGGAGGAGGAGGAAAAGGATGAGGAGGAGGAGGAGGAGGAAAAGGATGAGGAGGAGGAGGAGGAAAAGAATGAGGAGGAGGAAAAGAATGAGAAGGAGGAGGAAAGAATGAGGAGGAGGAGAAAGAGGAAAAGAATGAGGAGAAAGAGAAAAGAATGATGAGGAGGAGGAAAAGAATGAGGAGAAGGAGGAGAGGAGGGAAGGAGGAAAAGAAGAGGAGAAGAGGAAAAAGGAGGAGGAGGAGAGAGAATGAGGAGGAGGAGGAGGAGGGATGAATGAGGAGGAGGAGGAAAAAGGAGAGAGAGATGACGATGATGATGAGATGATGATGATGATGATGATGATGATGATGATGATGAGATGAGATGACGATGATGATGACGATGATGATGATGATGATGAAGGAGGAGAGAAGGAGAATGAAGAATGAGTTGGAGGAGAAGAACGAGGAGGAGAACATAGAGAACGAGGAGGAAAACAAGGAGGAGAACAAGGAGGAGGAGGAGAAGGAAAATAATGAAGAGGAGGAGGAGGAGGAGGAGGAGGAGGAGGAAGAGGAAAACAATGAAGAGGAGGAGGAGGAGGAGGAGGAGGAGGAGGAGGAGGAGGAGGAGGAGGAGTAGGAGGTGGAGGAGGAGGAGGAGAGAATGAGAAAGAAAAGGAGAAGTAAAACAACAACAAAAAAGACAGAGGAGGAGGAGCAATGATGATGCTGATAACAAGATAAAAAAATTACAAAGATCAATACCATAAACTAACACATAAGATTATGATAATAAATCCTCTCTTCTTGCATTCAGCCATAACTCATGAATTTCTGACACTATGAGAACATGTATTATGAATTTGCTTTTAATCTTTAGTAAAAAATCTACCAAACAGATATCTAATAGTTTTACCTTATCCCATTTTGAAACTATAACTAGTTTAATTTCACATCTTAAAAAAAAATTGAATATAATTCAGCATAACATCTAAAATCTAGTCACGGAAATAAAAAGAAAAGAAAGATGAACAGATGAAACAAAAAAGATACCTTCAAAATTTGCACGTCTAATTACACACAACTAAATATGCTTCTTCCTTACTTGCACTTTATGCAATGTAAACAGAACTCTAACCTTATCAACCTAAAAGCTGATACTCAGCATGGGTAAAGGTTAAGAACAAGTCTCCCGCTAGGTATTGCAAAAATGATAAAAAGTACAGCAGAAAACAGTCGACATTATATCTGTATGTATTGCAACCTGCCATAAAGGTAAAACTTTGAAACTGAATGATATTACAGACTGGTCTTAGCATATTATTTGATAAAGACTGGTTCTTGTATATTTGGCACCATGAAGTTAGAAAAGTGGAATATTAAAATGAAGTATAATTTAAGTTTTAGACATAAATTCAGTTCAAGGTGAGGAGGTTTGTTGGCCTTTGCTCCAAGATCATACAGGTCAGTGGAAATCACTTGGCTACATCTACGAAGTTATGTTTATTTTACACTTTTTCTGTATAAATCTTCAAAACTAGATAAATTTGGGAAATTGTTAAATGTATAGAATATACCAATTTTTGTACTTATATTGGCTGTAATCTATCAAAATTTATTTGAATTTTGCCATTATATACAACCAACTGGCAACCAAAAACCTATGGTCCAAAATGATAATGTGAAGTGCTCACAGTAGCCTCAATGCTATGAGCGAGGAGGAGGAGGAGGAGGAGGAGGAGGAAGAGGAGGAGGAGGAGGAGGAGGAGAAAGAGGAGGAGGAGGAGGAGGAGGAGGAGGAGGAGGAGAGAGAGGAGGAGAGACGAGGACGAGGAGGAGGAGGAGGAGTTGGAGAAGGAGGAGGAGGAGGAAGTGGAGAAGGAGGAGGAGGAGGAGTGAAGTGAAGGAGGAGGAGGGAGGAAGTGGAGAAGGAGGAGGAGGAGGAAGTGGAGAAGGAGGAGGAGGAGGAAGTGGAGAAGGAGGAGAAGGAGGAAAAGAATGATATCAGAACATATCGGAATACAAGAACCTCAACTGGTACCACTTTTTACAATAGGATGCTTGGGATACTGACAGGCTCTTTCATCCCAGAATATAGGGGGTAGAATTTTGTTCACAGTTACCACGGCACTGACCGGGGATGAAGATTGAGCATATTGGCAAGAAGTCTATGGCAGATGCAAATCTTCAAAACATTTATCAAGCAATGCATTAGAATATATTGATCCATCAACTCTATGTATTGTTTTTTTGTGTACTATAAATATATGTCTAAACAAAATTATTACTCCAAAAAGAACACATAAAGTGGGAAATTACAAAGCAACCACCATGGTCATATTGGCCACTGGCTTGTACAACTTCCTGTCATATTCTTTCATGCCCATTAAGGGGTATATGACCCAAGGTTTACATGCCTGCTTCTCATTTCTTCTTGAACAAGGACATTACTTTTCGCCTTTCTTGGAAACCCAATATGGCAGGGAGTAGCTCCTTTTTAGCACGAGCACAAATAAAAACAATAGGTCAATACTGGACAAATATAGTGAACTAACACATCAAATGACAGACTCATTCCTAGTAATTACCTTAACAAAGAAAAACATTCTCAAAATCCTGTTTCACACAAATTCCACTCATCATCTTCCCTATCTACACTATTTTCACACAGGAATCTTCCACACTAAATGACCTTTCTAGCTGCCCTTACCTAGACCTTGAAACAAGACTGACCACAGCTCGAACTTCCTTTCCATAAAGGCACAAAAACCATTGTCACCCACTGCAACTGAACAAAAAACACCCAAAAACACTTCAATTGCAATGCTTATATGTTTCCTTCTTTTGTATAAATACCTTCACATCTTATATTGGGTGGCGGTACAGTCACAAAATTTACCTATTTCTTCACTAGTGGTTATTAAATACATTTGTAAATTCTCTTTGCGCCATTCTTTTCCCACTGAGATTCCACGAGTCTCGTTAATATCCCTCTCTCTATCTCTCTAAACCAAAAGGAAAAAGAATCATACATCCATTTTTTCAAAGCGAGGGACTTAATTATCCTCCTCCTCGTCTCCTGAGCACTGAAACCATGGCTACATTGACGTGTTATCTGTCAAACCTCAAGCCTTAAAACACAATCAATGCCCTTATAAAACCCCTTGTGTAAAGATCCCCTTCCTGTTCTCACCTGCGCGAATCTGGCAGGACCTCACCTGTGTTACCTGGCGGACCTGATTCCTCCAAGTGCTATTCCCTCCCTCAGCAAGACATAGAGGAACTGAGTCACAGGAAGTGAGGAGAAGACGTGAAGGTTCTGTGTTTGGTGGTCGACCTCGCCTCCTCGAGCCTCCCTGCCAGACGACCATCAGCTGGTGCGCGTGTGTGCGTCCGTGCGTGCTCGATGCGTGGGATTGAAGACTTTGTTCACTATCTGTATAATTTTTCATTAAATACAAATTGCTATTTGCTAAAATTTATATTATGATGCAAACAATTATTTCATTGAGTCGGACGATACTTATATACTGAGTGACTGAAGACCTGCATCAGTCACGTCAAGAAATACGAGAAAAAAATGGAAAGATGTAAATGTTCACTTTTTTCTTTTCTTCTCCTCGATTTGATAAAAGACTTTACAAATATTTTGCCTGTGATCTATTATGTTTAGTGAAATGTCAATGATATATATATAACCATTTTTTCCACAATACATAACTCACGTACTTGAAGTTTGCTAGGACAATTTTTCTTTTGGGATATTTGATTTAAAAAAATGATCGTTTTAGCTCAACATACAGAAATAAAGTTAAAGTTGCATCGAATCTGTAATGAAGAAAACTTAAGAAGTACTTAGTCGTCTTAATAAAATAGCAATGATATCAATAGTATGTTCATATATGTATTTATATATGCATTTTGTATATGTACATGTGCATAGGGATTTAAGTGTTTGAATGTACAGTGGGAGGTACTGTACATACACCTAATTATGTAGGAAAACGCAAAGACATGCAAACACACATGTACACACACATGCAAGGTATGTGTATGTAGAATTATTTGAATAATGATTGTGAGCAGTCAGTCCGTTTTTCTGCTAATATATACGC
>NW_020869615.1:918657-936157 GCF_003789085.1 Penaeus vannamei | reverse complement strand
ACACCTTTTTGCATAATACACAGACATAAGACAGTTCTGAGCTCACAACCAATTAAACATTATTTGAGACAGAGCACTGAATACCACATTGCAATAATATTATAGTATATGAGACAAAGCTCAAAATAGTCAAACAAATAACATTCCTAATGGTGGTGCTGCACAATATGCATCATTATTACCAATATTTCAATAATGAATAGCATTAGTAAAACAACATAGAACGCAGTCCCATAATAAAAGATGAATCTAGCTCTTTTAACTCGTATATCCCTGATTCACCAATGGTACCAACTGCCATATTAAAACAATGAACTCCGCTTCCTAACATCAACCGTAGTCCAGCTCAGAGATAAGAATTCCTATCACCTGCATTGCTGCATATACAAGTACACATGTGAGCACAGCTTGTACACATACCACCAATGCTTTGCTTGCATGTAGTGCTGGTGCATTGCTGCATATACAAGTGTGTGTGTGTGTGTACACATGTGAGCACATATATATGTATGTGTGAGTATGCTTGTACACATACCATAAGAGTTGGAGTCCAATGCTTTGCTTTAACCACTCTGTGTGTGTGTGTGTGTGTGTGTGTGTGTGTGTGTGTGTGTGTGTGTGTGTGTGTGTGTGTGTGTGTGTGTGTGTGTGTGTGTGTGTGTGTGTGTGTGTGTGTGTGTGTGTGTGTGTGTGTGAGTGAGTGAGTGAGTGTGAGTGAGTGAGTGAGTGAGTGAGTGAGTGAGTGAGTGAGTGAGTGTGTGAGTGTGAGTGTGAGTGTGAGTGTGAGTGTGAGTGTGAGTGTGAGTGTGAGTGTGTGTGTGTGTGTGTGTGTGTGTGTGTGTGTGTGTGTGTGTGTGTGTGTGTGTGTGTGTGTGTGTGTGTGTGTGCAAGCGCGTGCATGTACTTGTGCGTGTAAGGAAAACTTGTAACCAGAATGGCATATATATGAGCTGGTAGTACACAAAACAATTGTTCATATTATTGTGTATGCATTTTGTGAATTTGTTGTTGTCTGTACATGTCAAATTATTTTGATGAAATTTGTTAAGGTGACATGGTATATAGCTCATGAATCAGTGATATTAAATATAATGCCTATTGGTTTTCTGTTCCATATCTCTATATATAATGCAAAAAGGTGTACAAATTACCCATTTCTCTGAAAAATACCTGTGTTTGATCCTTTTTCTTTATGTGATATACTTCATCTCCCAGGGAAAATGCATAAGCTGCTATATACAATAAACCTTAATGGTATCATCAAAACCACTTACTCTTTGAAATATTTTACTCACCTAAAATCAACATTTTTTGATTAAGAAGCAACTATAATAATGGTGCACCAGAAATACTGATCTGAAAATGTAAAATAATATCACCTTTGGATTCCTGTGAAGTAATGCCACTTGTGTTCTATTGATATTACAATATCTATATAAATATACTTCTACCCTTTTCATTCAGCTTATGAACTGAATGTCTTGCACATATCTGACTGAAAACAGCTAGAGAAGTTTAATAAAATGCTTTATTTTTTTTTGCCTAAGCATAATTAACAACCATGGCATTTCAGATATCAAATGAATGGAAAGCTATGAAATGAGAAGACATGAAACTTAGCTAGATTATGGCTTGCACAGTGTCATGAAAGACATTCAAAGGACTAGACTATAATTTATATGTATTGGAATGACTTGTGAAAATGCAAAAAATGTTAATGTGAAATGTGGTAGTAAAAGGTAATTAAACCTAGTTCATTGAATACACTATAAAATCACACAAGAATATTTTTTCATTGTTTGGTTAACATTTCAAGAATCAGTTAAAAACAATTAAGTATATGCAGACCAATTCTTATGTTCTGATTAATTTCAATGTCTCTGAACTTTCATCTGATATGAAATAACATGTGATTAAGTCTCCAACAACTTATATCTCAAAGATCTCCTAGTCTCCTAGCATCACAGACAACTTCTTTAATGTATACTTTTGAACATACTTCAAAATAATTTTGTTATATCTCTAAAGGTTCATTTTTGTACATTCAATAAACTATAGAGATTTTATTCAGACTATCAATCTGAAATTTCTTGTTCTTCACAACCGGCAAAAGACAAAAACATCAACATCGGTATATATAAAAAAAAACTTTGATTGTTGTATCCTCTGTAGACAGCTGTTAATGAAAAGAAAGAACGAGAGAATTGTATAAAAAACATTCCTGAGCGGAGGAACTTGAGCTGCCCTTAAGTGTTACCACTTCACATGTAATGCTAATTCAATATTCACAATTCACTCTAATTTCTAAATGAGATTCTCCAAATGAAAAGATTGAAATAAGGAAAGGAAAGTTTGCAAAATGGACATGATTGCTATTTGGGAATGTTTTAGGGGGTGACATTTTTTTCCATCTTAGTAAACAAAGACTTTAAATATAAAGTCTAAAAGAAAGAAATAAAGAGAAAAAAAAATATATGTATAAATATATCTGATTGTGTACGAGTTTGTGTCTGTTATTAGAGAGAGAGAGAGAGAGAGAGAGAGAGAGAGAGAGAGAGAGAGAGAGAGAGAGAGAGAGAGAGAGAGAGAGAGAGAGAGAGAGAGAGAGAGAGAGAGAGAGAGAGAGAGTGTGTGTGTGTGTGTGTGTGTGTGTGTGTGTGTGTGGTGTGTGTGTGTGTGTGTGTGTGTGTGTGTGTGTGTGTGTGTGTGTAAACAATTTACATCCTGGCTATTCTTAGACAATTGTTTCAATAAGCGTTGGTCTACAAGGTACTTGACCTGCATTAGGACTTAAGTTTTCTTTATTTTGAGTACAATTAGAGTGTGAAGTCTGTTGCCCCTTTTCAGCCCACTTCATTTCAGCAGTTCCTTGATGAATCTTTCTCTGACTATCAGAGGTTGTACTCTGAACATGCAGAGCTCTGCTGGACACAGGCAGATCTGTGGGACGGGATTCCTCCATCTGTGACACCAAACTGCGTGCTGAATCAGGAGACGCAAGAGGAGCTGCTATCCCACTCTTTATTAGAGACTTCCTAACGGGATCTTCAATTGATTCTAAAATATCGTCGTCTCGATAATGTCCTACATTGTAGGCCACTACAGTTGCATGATCTAATTTGCCTGGGACTAGGGCTAGCTTTTCACACACCTGGAAAAAACAGAGCATTATTGATAAATCATATATATAATGCATCTGTGTGTGTGTGTGTGTGTGTGTGTAAATATACATATATATTATATCATAGAATAATAGGTTATATTATATTATAGTATTTTATATCATATTATATTATATTACATCATATCATATGATATATGACATGATATATATATATATATATATATATATATATATATATATATATATATATATATATATATATATATTATATATATATATATATATATATATATATATATATATTCTACTATCCTATATAAATCTCACCTTTCTCCGCCTATTTCTTTGATCTGACCGAGACAGATCCTTGGAAGCTGAGGGATAAAGGTCAGGATCTTCTAGGATGCGACGTTTTGCCACTGTCAACTTGGTGGCAAAATGCACCATCTCCAAGCATAAGCCTTGTGCTGTCATCACAGGACCCTTACTGGTTAGGCCGCATCTAAGGAGGTCTTCCATACGAAGTAATGTTAACTCGTGCCTTTGGTGAGCCTCAACTAGAGGTAGGAATGGGTCTGTGACAACTTCATCCTCTGGCAAACCAGCTCCAACTGATTTGACATTGGTTACAGGCTGAAAGGTAAATCACAAGTCAAAAGAGAAGATGATTTTTTAACCAATCTAATATTTATTTCATTATTTATAGATGTGCTAGGATACAATACCGATGTGTGAGTGTGAGTACGAGTGTGAGTGTGAGTATGAGTGTGTGTGCATGTGCATATGTGTGTACACCAGTGTGTGCATGTAAGTGTGTATGGAAAATTACCTGCTTGCCTCCTCGCCCTGGACCTACGTTGGGACCCTTACTTCCCTGCTGAGTTCGCCTTGAGCGACTTCTTTGCTGATTGGAAGGCATTTGTCTGCCTTGCAGACTAACTCGCTCACCATTACGCCTACTACTTTGAGGCTCTCTTGCCGGATTCTGTGACTTATTTCCAGTATTCTGTGGTTCTTGTGAACCATTTTGAACATCTCTCCCTTCCTTTGCTGTACTTGGTCTTTCTGTACTTTGTGATTCCCTAGTTTTTGACTCTTTCTCTTTTTTAGGAATGGCAAATTTACCAACTACCGGGTCAAAGTTATCAGAGATACCATCACTAGTCAGGAAGACAATGTCTCCTGGATCACAGTAAGTAAGGGAGCACGTTAAGTTATTGAGCTCTGGGTTCTGCCCATCTACTGGCCCTAAGGCTCCTAAAGCATCTCGCATGTCACGCATGCTGTAGATATCATGTGAGCCTGAAGAGAAGAGAAAAACAGATATTTCATATTGTCTATGCTATATTATATACATATTCATTTAACTACTTCTTGTTATACCTTACTGTCTATATGTTAATTCACTTATTTCAAGTATCCAAAACTGATTAATTCAATTCAGTATTGTAAAAAACAAACAAGGGAAACAAAAAATGACAATAAGAATACATGTACTGACATATATGCAAAGAGAAACATTAAATATATGAATACCAAAAGCACTGCCTCAAACTACCTTGTGTGATTTCCCGAACACCATATTTCTGTGAGTAAACGTAGGCCAGGGAATCCCCAACATTACACACACACACAACAAACTGGTCGGTGTCAGCCAGAGGAGCTACCACAGCTGCTGTAAGGGTTGTTAACATGCCATCTTCCTGGAGGATGAGGCTATGTGCTGCATGGAATGATCTTAATAAAGCTACAAAGATGTCCTGCTGGAAAATGAGATAAGGAGAAAGTAAATTAGTGGCTCTTCTTGAAATACATAAATGGCATAATAAAATAATCTCTTACATTCTGCCGATGCATTTTGAATCACATGAATGATGGAAATATGAGCCTATATAAATGCCAATAATACAGATTGATGTTAGCTGTAAAAAAAAATATAAAACTGCAATTTGTACAAAAAAGACAAATAAAAACATAAAAAAGGTAAAAACCTACCTGCTTTGCACATATATCTATCTTCTAAAGCAGAGGTCTTAAGCTGGAGTCCATGGATGGGTTTCAGGATCCATGAGAATCAGATAAAATTAACATTATTAGTTTTTTTTCTTTTTTTTTTTTTTTTTTCTTTCTTTTTTGACTGTTTACTTTAAAGTTTTATATTACTTAATGCATTTCACATATGTATGAAACTCTCAAATCTCAATATATAAAGTGCATTATACACATTACATACAAAGTTGAGAGTTTCATACATATGTGAATTGCACAAAAAGTTGTACAACTCCGTCACTCTAAAAAGGTTAAGAACCCCTGATCTTAAGGACAGGACTAAATAGTAATGCAGTAGAGATGACTCAGGGACCACAGTCAAGTAGTGGAATCTGGCCTTAATATTGATCAAATACTTGAACTGATATATTTCACAACACTAATGATTGCTTTCAATCATCCATTGGCTTCAGGCTATTAACTACAATCAACCTTGACATACCAAGGTATATCTAGTCTTGATTCTTCATTTATGAAATCTAAACATCAAATACTTGTCAGTCATCTTTGAAGTATATGAAGTAAAGAAATATTATATAAAGTTAACAGTCATGACTTCAATGGGTATTCATTCATGCAGTCTTATTAAGGTCTACTGACAGTACAGAACTTAACTGTACACATCCTGACTTAATGTGTACTATCATCTATGTACATAATATTATTTTCTGCACTAAACTGAAAAGCATAACAGGCTACTCAAAAGTTCCTAATTAAAAACTGCTACAAACACGTACATAAAAAAAGGAAAAGAATATGAGTAAAACAAAAAGGTTCCACTCCATAATACAACTAATTCAATGGCGAACCTTAATTCTTACGTACAGTACACCATAAATGACCGGAAGGCATAAAAATTCTGGGTTTAATAGAATGCATCCTTGATATAGGTTTCATGTGAATTCATACCGAAGGAGGGGAATCTGTAATGAAAGTTCCCTGAAAAAGGAAAACCTAAGTGGAAAAGTTTCAGGAATACTAACCTACAAGAAAATGAAAATCTACTAACTGTTGTGGTTTCTGGAGGTGTGGCCACTGCAGAATAAAGAGCAGTGTTGAGGTGGTGTAGGCACCCATGAATAGCACACCTGGCGGCAATGCTTGCCTTCTCTCCCCAGTTGACTCCATCGGCAAGGGCAAGAATAGCACTATCTTCTCGTGCCACAACACCAAAGGCATCAGCAATAGGGTTACCTGAAGGAAGTACATACCATAAATAAGTACACTGATAAAGAGGTTTGTTAATTCTCATTCTTCATAAATAAATATCTCCTATAAGAAAAAAAAGAGAAAAGAAGCAGTTTTGATGTGCCACAATTTCAGGCGTTTCACAATCTATGTGACAGAAAAAAAAAAAAAAAAAAAAGGGTCATCAACTTTAACCATTTACTGAAATCAAATATACCTATATATAAATGACAAGCAAAATCTGGGCTACAGAATTAACAGACAAAGTTTATAGCACAAAACATGTCTCTTTTTAAGTGAACTTTAAATGCCTGACCAATTCTACGTAGACCTACCTGCACGTTCATTTGTAACAGGATGACGTTCATATAAGGTAGTCGAAAGACCGTAGGCACGTTGGTGTGGTCGATTCCAGTTAAGAAGACCAGCAATTTCCTCTGTTTCACTTCTTTTAAGGTCTGGGTCAGGAACTGAATGTGTGGAAATACAAATTATCAACAAATATCTCGACAATGGTTAAAGGAAACAATCGCATGAGTGCATAACAGATTGTCAAACTCTAATATTTCACATATGTACAATAAACTGCAAGATAATTAGGTAGACAAGCATTTAGATCAATTTATATCTGATTAACTGAAATTCTAATCAAACTAATCTAAGCAATGAAAATTATAAAATCAAAATTTAAAGAATTAATGGCATATTAAAGCAGCTTTTCATAATTTAAACTCATTAATGCATACAAGCACACACACACACACACACACACACACACACACACACACACACACACACACACACACACACACACGCACACACATTCAAATATACAAAAAAGCAGACTAACAAACACACTTTTAACAAACACTTGCAAACCCTGACAAAGACACTATCACTTTTGTCTATGAAAATACAAAAAAATCCTAATAACAAATACATTTCCAAGTATATTCATATATAAACAAATAAATGAATACATAAAAAAAAAGCAGACAGACACCCATCCAACCTCATCCACTGAACACATTCATGATGAATCTACTGTGTTAGTGTGGTCACAGCATCCACAATACCTACTTTATAGTGAGCTATGGTGTGATTCACTGTAGTGATTGATCACACACTGTTCTAGCACCCAATCACCCTTGTACAAATAATAACAGACAATAATACGTTCTGCCATTTATTGACAAAGGATCTTTTTTCTCAAATTATATGAAGGGAATATACCTAACCTTAGTCTATCTTACTTCTACACTTCTGCAGCCAATCATGTACAGTAACACTCATAAATACAGATTCACACCCACTTTGCACACACACACACACACACACACACACACACACACACACACACACACACACACACACACACACACACACACACACACACAGAGTTTATAATAGGAGAGACTGAAATACATTTCATGATTTAAATGTACAATTGTAGTATTTTATCGAGAAAGAACTTTTAAATTATAAGTCAATTAAAACTGGCATATTTTAGATGTTATGGTTTTCCCACTATGTATCTAGAGTAATCCAGATTATCATTATCATCTAAATATATTTAAAAAGATAAATCAAAATGAAAAGAAAATAACTTGCATCAAAGAACAAACCAGAACACAACCGAGGAAAGATATCAAACAATACATAACAAACACGGAGAACAGAAAACAGAAAAGGATCCAGACAGAATTTCAATAGGGTAACTGAGTAATTCATATTTCTTGTTTATTCCTTACATTACATTTCCTGGGATATCAGAGCCACTAAAGCTAAATGCAGTTTATTTAATAATCAACTAGTATCCCTTTGATTCAAACCTACTATATTCAGATTCAAAATAAATGTTTCACTAATTCTTCTGGAAACCATTGAGGAATCTTCTGAAATAGATGCTAATTCTCATTAAAAGTATCATATACTGTAATATATAAATGGCTCAATTCTAATGGTATGACCAATAAGGTATGCTCTCAATATAATATCGAATATATCGAACTCTTTATATGGTAATATCTGAATTTGCCTGATTCTTTTTTGAGCTATTTGACTTCAGTTGCTCTAAATACATTCCTATATTTATTCGTGTGATCATGCGAATACGTCATGCGAAGGTATTTCCAGAAATTACCTTTTAAATACACACTGATATTTAGAAAAGCATAATAAGATGAATGAGATGTTACATATGAACTAGTTATCCTCTAAACAACTCAAGAAAACCTAAAAATAATAATAATAAATAAATATATAAGAGCTCTGCAAATAAGACAAACTCTTACACAAAATATAAACTATGCATAATTAAGCAGCTGCAAGAAAACAGTGAACAAATTATTCTAATAGAATACCTTCTCTAAAACATTTGGCTTCCTAATTTCGTTAGGGGAATCCACTTCAAATGGTAAATCCATTTGCCTAAATGCTTCTGATAGAGCATTTGATAACACTTTCTCTGAAAGAGTTCATGCAACAGATGTCAAGACAGACAGGGTTCTAGACAGACAACAAACAAACCCCCATTGACATCCTCAGAGTGAAAAAAAAATCAACAGGAAAATAAACAAGGAAGAATGAAACCATGGTGAAAGGATGAGATTAGGACACATTAAAAACTTGAAAGTGAATAACAAGGACAAGATTTCAAGAGATAGCGTAAAGTGCCCCCATCGTATTTTTAGGCTGAATAGGTTATTGCATTTTTTTTCTAAGATAATGTTAATTTTCTTGAGGTTTAATATCTAATCTCACAGAAAGGGCAAATGCATCTATCAGCATTTTTAGTAGCATTGTGTTACATGCAGGTTAACTGGTCAAGCACCGTCAGCAGGCGGGTTGGACACAGGTGTGTACATGCTTTCCTGTCCAAGTCTAATTCTATTCCTTAACATTTCCTTGTTTAGTGGCCTTAAGTAGGTCAGTGCCTCACGTGCAAAGGTTCAGAACACAAAGTGCACATTGGACAGACGTCAACTATTAAGGGGAGCCAGGCAGACTGACCTGCCAGTGCCCCAGCCTCCACCAAATCCAGAGTCAGGAACTTGGCCCGCTGGCCGGCCAGGCCCCCTTCGTTGGCTGCGACCGAGCCGTCATCCGCAGCCGCGTTCTCGGGATTGTAGTTTCCGTTCTCACATGCACTGTCAACATTGTCTGTCACACTGGCGCCCTGCGTCTCGGATTCGTGAGTCCAGTTATCTAGGGTGGGATTTGTGACTTGCGCTCCCGTCTCTGCTGTCTCCGCCGCCATGACAGGGTTGAGGTTGTCGTCTAGCCCGGGGCAGGGGGCGGGATGAACAAGCAGCTGGTTGACCGTCCCTCCACCTTCGTCCCTGCAGCTCACCAGCACAGCTTCCATCATGCCCAGGTTATCCGTGTTGATGCGCTCACCTGTGCTACCAACCCACGCAGCTGCGCAACCACCATCCTGCTGCGATGCTTTCGCGGAACTTTCAACAATATTGGCAAAACTACTATCACTTCTTTCATAACCATTACAACTAAAACTACTAGCACCAACACCACTATTCCCATAGCCAGAACCATCATTTGCGCCGCCATCAACTTGGGAGGGGAGGGTAAGGCCATAGTTGAGGGGTCCGTCACCAAACTGTAGGAAGGCAGCAGGGGGAGCCCGGCCGGGGTGTGGAGAAAGGGGGGAGGGCGCCTCCCCTCGCCAAGATGGCACCTCGCAATCTAGGGAGTCCATACTCCTGCCCTCACTAACACCCGTACTGCTTTTCTTATGAACTGGCGACTTAGGATCGCGCTTCCTGAAGTAAGCGGCCATGTCAGCATAGGGTTTCTTACGTGGAGGAGGCTTCTGGGAAGTGACATAGGCATTCGGCTGGGCGTCAGACATTGCGTCGTCTGCGTCTATGTAGTCTAGGTCAGCCTCGTCTCTCTGCAGAGGCGGATGCCCCCCGCGGTTCACCGAGGCCAACCCTCCTCCGGGCCCCGTGAACGCCGCCAGCACCTTGGGTCGAGGGCGCCGGAGCTTGCGCGAAGGAAGCTCCTCGCACGTCCTCCCGTACACGATGTCTGGCTGCACGCCCCGCATCTCTCTGCAAGGCGAAGGCAGGGGGTCTTAGTAAGGGGTCTCGGCAATAAAACAGAGAGGGGGAGAGAGGGAGAGGAGAGGGGAGGAGACGGGAGGGGAGAGGTGAGAGAGAGAGGAGGGGGGGCGAGGAGGGAGGGAGGGAGGGAGGGAGAGGGAGAGAGAGAGAGAGAGAGAGAAGAGAGAGAGAGAGAGAGAGAGAGAGAGAGAGAGAGAGAGAGAGAGAGAGAGAGAGAGAGAGAGAGAGAGAGAGAGAGAGAGAGAGAGAGAGAAGAGAGAGAGAGAGAGAAGAGAGAGAGAGAGAGAGAGAGAGAGAGAGAGAGAGAGAGAGAGAGAGAGAGAAGAGAGAGAGAGAGAGAGAGAAGAGAGAGAGAGAGAAAGTTAATAGTAACATATATAACAAAAGCAATACTAAAAATGCAATTAATAATAATGATAATAATCATAAAAAATACATGACAAGAAAATAATAAAGGTTGGTCTTAGGAACTGCATCGACCAGTCCTTCAAAACTACTCCATTTTAAATAAAAAATAAAAAATATCAAACCCTATACATATCAACCGCCAAGCTTATGAATGACAAAAAATAAAATTCAGCATTACAATCTTCAAAAGCTTAAGGCCAATCTAATATTACGAAAGAAAAAAAAAAAAACGACAAAAATAAAATTCAGCATTAGAATCTTCAAAAGCTTAAGGCCAATCTAAAATTACTTGAAAAATAAAATTAATTTTTCCACGTAAGTAGAATTCAGCATTACAATCTTCAAAAGCTTGAGGCCAATCTAAAATTACTAACACGAAAGAAAAACAACCGACCCCATTTTCTATTTCACGCAAAGTAAAGAAAAAAGGCATTATTTCCTCCTGATGAAACCTGCAAATCTGACAAACAGCGACATCTACATAAATGAGGGTACAATGTGCTCTAAATTATTTCACAGCACTTTAAACTTGAATTTTTGATGGTAGTTTCCCCGCCTTGGGAACAGTGCTTTTGGAGTCTACTTAATAAGAGAAGAGAGAAGAAGAGAGAGAGAGAGAGAGAGAGAGAGAGAGAGAGAGAGAGAGAGAGAGAGAGAGAGAGAGAGAGAGAGAGAGAGAGAGAGAGAGAGAGAGTTCTGCAATAAATAATATCTTTCTCAATCATCAGGGCCGTTCCTTCAGAAAGCAATAGCAAACCGTAAATTGCAAAACGCCATGACGTTGAGTGATGTGAAATTATGTGCAGCAGATGAAATGGCCAATTACGTTTAAGTAAGAATATGTAATTGAATCTTTCAACGCGACATAAATTACCACACACGCCCAAAAACCACACACACCAGAGAGAGGAGAGAGAGACACACACAGAGAGAGGAAGAGAGAGAGAGAGAGAGAGAGAGAGAGAGAGAGAGAGAGAGAGAGAGAGAGAGAGAGAGAGAGAGAGAGAGAGAGAGAGAATGAAAATAAATAAATAATAAATTAACAAATTATGCACCAAAGTTGCTTATAACCAAAGTGGCAGCAATGACAATACTTAAAACAAGTTACAATAACAACAATACTAAAAAAAATTCCGCGATTATGAATGCAACAACAAAAACAACAAAACAATAACTGAATTTTCATGGGATATAAAAATACATATAAAATGAAACTTCACAATACAACTAAATGAATATCTACGGTTAAAAAATGCAACTCACATGTAAAAAAAAAAAAAAAAAGACAATGGATATATTACATGGAAATTTTCGCAGCTGATTTGTGAACAATGACTGTCTGAAAGTTATTCATCCGTGGATTATTCTCGAAGTGTGGGTCAGGGTCAGTGTACAAACAAAATATGATTGATTTCTATACAACAATTCCCCTAAAATGGGGCACAGAAACAGAGACAGATTGACAGACATGCACACACACGCACACGCACACGCACACACAAAAGGGATAATACCAGCAAAACCAACGATTAAAATTGTATTACTGTAACGGGGAAAAAGAAAGAAAAAAAAAAAACTAAAAACCTAAACTATATATAAATATATTAAAGGAAAAAAAAAAAACTAATATATATATAAAGAAAAAAGAAAAAATATATATATTACTGTACCAGAAAAAATATATACATACATATGACGCCCAAAACCAATAGCATGAATAAAAAAATAATAATAACATCAGCGATACTCACACTTCTACAAATAATAATAATAATAATGACATACAGGAACACAGCGAGACACAAAATGCACGAGCAGTTGAGGGGTTACAGGCTTAAAATATAACTCCCAAGAAACCACACAAAAATCTCCAGAACGGGTAAGCCATGCTAAAATTAACATAAACCATTAAAAAAAGAAAAAAAAAAAGAAAGAAAGGAGAAGGGCTTCAGACCATTCCTTTCCAGAATATGCAAGCAAAAATAAACAAAAAACAAAACAAGAGCGAGAAAAAAGAGGAACGAGAGTACGAGGAAGAAGAATAAGAAGAAAGAAAAGAAAAGGAAATAAGAATTTGAAGAAAGAAAAGAAGAATTAGAAGAAATAAAACAATCATCTCATTCCAAAGGATCGTCAATTTCCCGCCAAAAATTCGCGATAACCGAAACTTTATTTACGAATTTGAAATCTCCGGCGTTAACGAACAATGGATTCAAAGGAGAGATTAAAAGAAAAAATGGGGATTTCAGAGCCGAATGTTTTCGTTACTGACTTATCTGCTTTTGCATGGGAGGCAGAGAGAGAGAGAGAGAGAGAGAGAGAGAGAGAGAGAGAGAGAGAGAGAGAGAGAGAGAGAGAGAGAGAGAGAGAGAGAGAGAGAGAGAGAGAGAGAGAGAGAGAGAGAGAGAGAGTGAGTGAGTGCGTGTGCGTGTGTGTGTGTGTGTGTGTGTGTGTGTGTGTGTGTGTGTGTGTGTGTGTGTGTGTGTGTGTGGTGTGTGTGTGTGTGTGTGTGTGTGTGTGTCAACTAAGAGAAATAAAGCGGAAAAAACAAACAAACAACAAAAAAAAATATATATATAATAAATAAAAAATACAATAATAAATAAAAAAAACACCAACTGAGGACCTAGCAAGCACGCACCCCCCCCCCCAAACCCCCCCTCCACCTGCAGCGCCGCCAGAAGCACACGCAACACAAACAAAAAACAATACAAACAAAACCACGTGACAAAGAGGCTCTCAACCATTGCCATTGTTTCTCGTCGCATTCACCCAGGGTTGTTGCTCTCTGCTGTGTCACGTGGTATAAATAGACGTGTGTACCCATTTACTGCATATGTATACATGTGTGTATGAAGGGGCAGACATACAAACGCATGCACATACCGTGTGTATTTGTGTATGCTTATATATCTATTTAGTATGTATTATACAAACACCTACCGAAGTATTACTATATGTGCAATGATACATATACAAATAAATGAATGAATGAATGAATATATGAATGTACATACATAAATATATATACTGTATATGTGTATGCGAGTGTGTGTGTGTGTGTGTGTGTGTGTGTGTGTGTGTGTGTGTGTGTGTGTGTGTGTGTTGTGTGTGTGTGTGTGTGTGTGTGTGGTGTGTGTGTGTGTGCAGAGAGAGGAGAGAGAGAGAGAGAGAGAGAGGAGAGAGAGAGAGAGAGAGAGAGAGAGAGTGAGAGAGTGAGAGAGAGAGAGAGAGAGAGAGAGAGAGATATGTGAGAGAAGAGAGAGAGAGAGTGAGAGTGAGAGTGAGAGTGAGAGTGAGTGAGAGTGAGTGTGCGTGCATGTGCGTGTACGTATGCGTCTATGTCTGCGTGTACGTATACGTGTGCGTGCACGCGTGTGTAAGCATTCATCTTAACGAGGCTCATCTCCCCGGCACAGACACACGGCGCGCGCGCGGACACATCGGCAGTGCGCCAAGACCTGGAAAATCTTCTGCCGGGTCTATGCGCCTCCGGTCCCATGCCGTTTCTTCTTTTTCTTTTCTTTTTTTTCTTTTTTCTTTTCCTTTCTTTTTCTGTAAGGTCGGGCAGTGCCATGTACATTCGACCAGCCAATCAGAACGTTCATCTCAACAAGTAACTGTACGAGTTATGACGTTTTATTTTAGAGAATTCGATCAAAAAAGGCGGGAATGTACAAAACGTCCTATTGTCTCAATTATAGGATTATAGGACATTAGACCAATGGCCGGTGGAGAATGGCCGAAGAAGACCATTCAAATAGCACAGACGGTTGTAATTCACACGTCAAAATCATCGTACATATAACGATTATTTTTTAAATCACACGTCAAAATCATCGAACATATAACGATTATTTTTTAAATCACACGTCAAAATCATCGAACAAATAACGATTATTTTTTAAATCACACGTCAAAATCATCGAACAAATAACGTTTTTTTTTTTTTTTTAATCACACGTCAAAATCATCGAACATATAACGATTCTTTTTAAAAATCACTTGTCAAAATCATCGAACATATAACGATTATCTTTTAAATCACACGTCGAACATATAACGATTATCATCACACGAAAAATCATCGAACATATAACGATTTTTTTAAATCACACGTCAAAATCATCGAACAAATAACGATTTTCGCATCGTCCCATCCAACCTGCAAATTAATAAAAAAGGAAGAATATTAAAAAGAAGAAAAAGAAAGAAAAAAGGAAGGAAATGAAAAGTGAAAAGGAAAAAGAAAAAAAAAGAAGAAAAAGAAAAAGGAAGTAAATGAAAAAGAAAAAAAAAGAAAACTAAAAAGAAAAGAAAATTAAAAAAAGAAAAAAAGAAAAAAAAGAAAAAAGGAAGAAAATTAAAAATGAAAAAAGAAGAGAAGAAAATTAAAAAAGAAAAAAAAAAGAAAAACAAACCCGCCCCAACCGCCCAAAAGTTACCCGCCCCCCCAACAAAGGGCGAATACGGGCGTACATTCACTCCAGGGCGCGGGCTTCGGTTGAAATCCGTTGGCTCGAATGCATGACGACGCCCACGCCCACCCCGACACGTGGTCTCGCGTTCCTCTGGTTAAAAACGCTAACTTATGGATTCCTGAGCGCTTTTTTAAAATTTCTTCACTTATTTATCTTCTATTACTATTATGATTTATTTATTTTTATTTTCTATTTGTCTATTATTTCTGTGTGTGTGTGTGTGTGTGTGTGTATGTGTGTGGTGTGTGTGTGTGTGTGTGTGTGTGTGTGTGTGTGTGTGTGTGTGTGTGTGTGTGTGTGTGTGTGTGTGTGTGTGTGTGTGTGTGTGTGTCTGTCTCCCCATGATATACAGTGTATTTACTATACGATCACCCTTAATAAATAACAACAACAATAACAAAGAAATAAAAGTACGGGTAAGGGCGGGATAAATTTAGTACTCCAACGGTTAAAACGACTTTATAAGTATATATGTAAATAACATGATAACTTAATAACAAAATGGTCCTTGAACTGCTCGTCTCATCAAATTAATTCGTCCAAAGTATGGTAATTTATCACAATGTGAAGCAGAGAAACAAAAGAACTAAAGAGTGACAGGAAGAGGAAGAGAGAATGCGGGAAAAAAGGGAGAAAATATTCGTACGGAAAAATCGTTACGCGAGGGACCCGAGCTATAAAGCCTTATTTTTTATTTATTCAGTATCTTTTCTTTTTCTTCATTTAAACCCGTGTCTCATTTACGTCTTTCAGAATAAGCTGAATCTTCTCTTCCGTCTTAATCTTTTGTCACATTCTTAAAAGTTTTGTTTATAATTTTTTTTTTCGTGCTAGACAGTTGGTAACTATTTTATGAATTTTGTGTTCCTCTTTGTTTGATCCTCTCTTCGTGTGTGTGTGTGTGTGTGTGTGTGTGTGGTGTGTGTGTGTGTGTGTGTGTGGTGTGTGTGTGTGTGTGTGTGTGTTTGTGTGTGTGTGTGTGTGTGTGTGTGTGTGTGTGTGTGTGTGTGTGTGTGTGTGTGTGTGTGTGTGTGTGTGTGTGTGTGTGTGTGTGTGTGTGTGTGTGCGCGCACGAATGTGTATGCATAAGGTCATGTCTGTGTGCGCGCGTGCATGAATGCAAATGTACGCATTATTCTTTTTTTCACCCGGTGGCGACTCAGCCCACCAGAAGCCTCACCGCGGGCCCTGGGCTACCGCAAGGTTTTCCCTGTGACATCAAACCTGTCATGAGTAGCAGGTAATCCTCGCTAACCCTTTTTACCCCCACCCCCCCCCCCCACCTCCCCCCGCTGCTGAGGGTCGCCTCTTCCGACGGTGAGCGAGGCGACGGCCGCACGGTGGACGTTATAGATTTAAATTTCCGGCGACTCGAGCGTGACTCACAATGCCTCCGGATAATCGCAAGTCACGCACGCCGCTCACCCGCATCACGTCGGGAGTTTCGCGTTCGGTACGAGCTGCAGGGAACAGGAATCCTTAGGGCGACGTCAAGGAATCGATCAGTTTGTTCTTGCCGGCCTGACTCGAGAGGTTAAATGCCGGTCTGCGAGGTTATGTCACAATTACCATCTCCGACTCACACCTGGTTATACGCCAAACTGACAAAAAAAACGTTAAGAATCTACTAAGACAACCTCCCTCCATAACGTTTTTTCTCCCGCCAGCGTTACCAAGTCAAACAAAACACCTGTACTGCAAGGTTCCACCAACAAAACGTTAAAAGAAATACTCGACTACAGCGGTTATTTCAGCCAATGGACCTCCCAGCCCTCCGCGTTATATATATATATTATTACATTGATTCCGACGGCGGATCACACCTCCCCTCTCAAAGCTTTACGGAACAACGAGGGGAGATATTTTTCCTCAGGCGGGTCACGTAGCTACTATTTCCCCTCGTTACCCACAAACCTCATAGGACTTCGTGCTCCCTCTCCCTCTCCTCCTCTCCTCCTCTCCCTCTCCTCCTCGGCCTCTTATCCCCATCCCTGTAACCCCCCCCTCCTTCCCCTCTCTCTTCCCTACATACGCTTCCTTGCTCTATCAAGGCGCCATATTTTACAATTTTAGAAATCACTCCTTCAGGATAAAACTGCAAATACGGCGTCGCTCTACAGTTTCTTATCAATAAAACCATGTACATTTTATCAATATAGGCCGAT
>NW_020869615.1:908657-911157 GCF_003789085.1 Penaeus vannamei | reverse complement strand
TATCTCGTGCCGTGCCCTTCCGCATCTCCCCTATCCTTCTGGCTCTTCTGTCGCCCGGCCTGTCCCCGGTCTCTCTGCTGACGGGCCTGCCAATCCTTATATCGCGCGTTACGGTCAAGTTCAATATCCTGCCCGAAAGACAGGCCGAGCGGCGGGAACACTGCATCCCGCCAGACCTGAACGGGGAAAACAGGACGAGACTCCTTCGCCCTCTGAAGCAGCGCCGCGGACTCCTGCAGCCTAAACTGCTGTCGTAAATTCAAAGCGCACTTCAGCTTTTTGAAAACGACCCAAGAGCGTCCTTCACCTTAAGTCCTGCGACTGGAGGCGCCCGCATGCAATGGTCCTCCTTCCGAGCAGGTCCGACCCGCCATGCAGGCCGCGGGTCTTCCCCCCCCCCTTCCCCCTGCCCCCGCCCTCCGAAGCCATCCTGCAGCCCGTCCCGGCGGGTTATAATCACCGCGGCCGCCCACGCCCGAAGTGGTATTGATCATTTAGCGACCCTCCGAGCTGCTTCCGCCCGAGGAAATGCCCCCGAGAAGTATACTGAAGCCCCCCCCCCCCTCGGCCTTGCCTCTGCTCCCACGCCGGTACCCCTCCCTCCCCCGCCTCCTAAACCGCACTTGTGTTAGCGATCAGCTGGAATGACTCACGGCCGCACCTCAGCCGTCTCCCGCCGCTGACCCGACGGCACCGCGCGGCCCGACGACGCGAAACCCGACGACGCGAAGCCGCGCCGAGATCGCCCCCGCCCCCTGCCGCCGCCGCCCGCCGCCCGCGTCGTCGGAGAGCCTTCTGCAACACGTCTCTCCGACTCTGATGGTGCCTCTGCGCTCACCTCGCCTCCCTTGCCCCCTTCCTCTATTTCCTTTCATACCTCCCCTTACCTCCATTACCTCCCCTTCACCTACCTCCCTTATTCTTCTCCACCTCCCCTGTCTCCATACCCCCTCCCTATCTCACTTAAAGCCTCATCTCCCCCATTTTCCTTACCCCTTCCCACCTCCCTTACTCCCGCACCACCACCCTCCGTCCTATCCTCCTCCATTCCCCTTCCCTATCTCCCTCCATCCCCCTTACCCCTCCACACTTTCCCTAACTCCCTTCCCCCTCCATCCTACCCTCCCTCCTCCGTCCTTTCCCTCCCTCCATTCCCTTTCCCTCCGCACTTCCCCTTCCTCCGTCCTCCCCTCCCTCCATCCCCCTTTATCCCTCCCCTTCCCCCATCTCCCTTCCCCGTATCCCTCCCCACCACCCCTATCTCCCTTCCCTCTCCCTCCATCCCTCCATCCCCATACCCTCCCTCCCCTCCCCCACCCCCCTCCCACCGCGAGCAATAAGGCCGAAGACGATCCCGGCGTCAACACCCTTTAGCGACCCGGATTTAATGAAGCGAGACTATGAGACGGGGCGTCAACACGGCGCACGACCGGAGTTAACGGGGCAGCGCGCGGGTCGGTGTCAACGCCGCGTATAATCCGCACTTAATGAGATAACGCGCGTTTATCGGCCTCGCCCCGGCCACCTGCTTTGCCTCGCCCCCCCCCGCCCGACTGTCCATTCCAAATGAACCCAAAACGCAGAATTAAACTCTCCCCGCGCCCGTGCCTCACGCGGAAATAGGGGGGGAGGGAGGGAGGGAGGGAGGGGAGGGAGGCGAGGGAGGGAGGGAGGGAGGAGGGAGGGAGGGAGGGAGGGAGGGAGGGAGAGAGAGAGAGAGAGAGAGAGAGAGAGAGAGAGAGAGAGAGAGAGAGAGAAGAGAGAGAAGAGAGAGAGAGAGAGAGAGAGAGAGAGAGCAGCGTGCGCCGAACTGCAGAATTAACTCCCCTCTAGCTTTTTTTCCCCCCTCTCTCTCTCTCTGATTATCACCTAATGAGCTTCTGCACCTGCAACGCCCCCGGAACAAGAGGCGCGGCCCCACGGAAGTTCCGCCGCACCGACAAGTCTGCGTCGGGAGTCGGAAATCGGGACTCCCTATCCCTACTCCCCCCCCCTCCGCCTTTCTCCCCCCCCCCCCCCCGAGAACGCGCCGTCACGCACCCACGGACCGCGTACGTGTTCGCATACCACGCGGCAGCTTTAAATAGTATTCATATCTTCCCCCGCGCGTAGAGTCTGCGGCCTCTCTCACGCACCCGCTCACCTCAGGTCGATCCGGCAAGACGGGCTATTTTGCCTCGACTGTCATAAGACACTCCCCGCGCGAGTCGTCTCTCCGAGTCGTCTCACTGAGTCCTTTCTTTGGGTTTCTCTCTGAGTATTCTCTCTGAGTCCTTTCTTTGAGTCCTCTCACTGAGACCTTTCTTTGAGTTCTCTCTTTGAGTCTTTCTCTCTGAGTACTTAATTTGAGTCCGCTTTGTCCTCTCTTTGAGTCTTCTCTCTTGAGTCTTCTCTCTCTGAGTAGTCTCCCTGAGTCCTTTCTCTGAGTCCTCTCTTTGAGTCTTCTCTCTGAGTCGTCCCCTCTTCTGCCCGCGCGTCGTGAAGGCGTCGAGAACGACCC
>NW_020869615.1:883657-903657 GCF_003789085.1 Penaeus vannamei | reverse complement strand
GGCGCCCCCCACCCGACCTCCCCCCCCCTGCCCCACCCCCTCCCCTCCACCCGCCGGCCAACTCATAATGGATTTCCTCCGGCCAAGTTTCCGGCGCATCGCCGGGAGGGCGCCCGGGGCGAGGCGGCCCGCGGATGGCGGGCCGGCATCGATAACACGGGGGCGGCGCCCGTGTAAATTAATCTCCCTAGAATACGTTTGCCGCTCTCTCCCCTACATACATACAATACATACATACATACATACATACATACATACATACTAACACTCATTCTCATCTCTCTCTCACTCTTTTTCTGTCTCTCTCTCTCTCTCTATAATATATATATGAGAAAGAGGGAGAGAGAGAGAGAGAGGGAGAGAGAGAGAGAGAGACAGAGAGAGAGAAGAGAGAAGAGAGAGAGAAGGAGAGAGAGAGAGAGAGAGTAGAGAGAGAGAGAGAGAGAGAGAGAGAGAGAGAGAGAGGGAAGAGAAGAGAGAGAGAGCGAGAGAGAGAAGGAGGGAAGAGGTAGAGGGAAGAGGGAGAGGGAGAGGGAGAGGTTTAGAGAAGGGAGGAAGGGAGTAAGGGATCCGGGAGAGGGAGAGGAGAGGGAAGGGAGAGGGAGAGGAGGGAGAGGAGAGGGATGTTGTGTAGGCTAGGATTCTTCAACACCCATCAAAGCCGTGGTGGTCCAGCAGGAGGGCCCTGCAAGGGCGCGAAGTCGATCTTGAGGGAGAGGGAAGAGGGGAAGGGAGAGAGAGAGAGAGAGAGAGAGAGAGAGAGAGAGAGAGAGAGAAGAGAGAGAGAGAAGAGAGAGAGAGAGAGAGAGAGAGAGAGAGAGAGAGGACAGCAGACAGAGAAAGAGGGAAATAGAAAGAGAGAAGAAACAAACAGACATATAAATAACTCTACCCCCACCGTGCCCGAGCATGCGGTCCCCTCCATCCCTCTTGCTCCCTTAGTTTCAGGTATCCGAAGCCCTATAACCTCGGAGGACAAGACCCGTCGCCGCCCCCCACCCAGAGCGGTGCCCCCCCCCGGGAGAGGAAGAGAGAGAGAGAGAGAGGAGAGAGAGAGAGAGGAGGAGAAGAGAGAGAGAGAGAGAGTAGAGAGAGGAGAGGAGAGGAGAGGAGAAGGAGAGGAGAAGGAGAGGAGAGAGAGAGAGAGAGAGAGAGAAGAGAGAGAGAGAGAGAGAGAGAGAGAAAGAAAGAAAGAAAGAAAACAACGAAAGAAAGAAGAGAAGAAAGAAAGAAAAGAGAGGAAGAAAGAGAGAAAAAGAGAAAGAAAGAAAAGAGACAGAGAGTAAGAGAAAGAAAGCGGAGAGACAGACAAAGAGAGAGAGCGAAAGAGCGAGCGAAGAGCCACTCCTTGCCAACTGGGCAGTCGCTCCGGCGCCGAGGAGAGGATAGGAGGAAGGGCCGAGGTTTTTACGACAGAGCCAGATCCTGGTGGCGCAGGCTCTGAGGAGACTGATGAGAGGGCGCCTGACAGTCCAGCGTAACTTCGGGATTGCTCGTGGATTTCGTGTCGCCATACGGCCATACTACCAACACACACCACACATCACAAAGAAATCACACACACACACACATCCACAGGCCACACAACACACACGGACACAGCACACAACACACACACTCAATGCACATTCACGCACTACACACATATGCGCAATTCACGAACACTCCTCTCGACTCTCTGTCCTGTCTGTCCTCTCTCTCTCTCTCTCTCTCTCTCTCTCTCTCTTCTCTCTCTCTCTCTCTCTCTTCTCACCTGACACACACGACACAAGCCAACTAGACACACACACACACACACAACAACGCACACACACACACGCACACACACACACACACACACACAGGGGTCACCGACACAAGAGAAACAGCAGCACAAACACGCGACACACACACCACACAAAAAGAGATAAAGAAAAGAAAAAAAGAAAAAGTAAAAAGAAACAGAAGACAGCGGAGACAGCGCACACATTCACGGGAATGCATCATGCAGGCCAGATCCCGCCCGGAATCAGGAATAATTACCAATGAAGAAAAGATACGAGGGGAATATACGAACAAAAGAGGAGGGAGGGAGAACAGAACATAGAGAGAGAGAAAAATTAGAGGAGGGGGGAGAGAAAGCAGGGGTAAAAGGAGAAAGGAAATTGGAAGGAGGAACATAGGGGGAAAGAAAAAAGGCAGAACAAGGAAAAGTAGAAAGAGCAAACAGGGGAGAGAAAAAAAAACAGAAAAGTAGAAAGAGGAACATAGGGGGGAGTAGAGAAAGAAAAGGGAGAACAAAGAAAAGTAGAAATAGGACAAGGGGGAGAGAAAAAAAAAACAAGTAAAGAGAAGACAGAAGAGAGAGAAAAGAGAGAATAGGAAATAAGAATAGAAGATAGAGAATAGAGTATAGAGAGAGAGAGGAAGAGAAGAGAGAGAGAGAGAGAGAGAAGAAGAGAAGAGAGAGAGAGAGAGAGAGAGAGAGAGAGAAGAGAGAGAGAGAAAGAAAGAAAGAGAAGGAAAAAATGAAAGACAAAAGAAAGCAGACAAAAAAATAAATCAACATTGCTCACCATCGAGATACAAGATTTTTTACTCAACGGGCCAAAGAAGAATACTTCATGACGAGAGAGAGATGGGTGGGGGTGGGGGTATGGACGGGGGGGATGTCCCTGAGAAGGCGACGAGGGGTTGAAAGGGAAGCTGATACTCGTTCCACTGGAGTTCTGAAGGGAAACCGTTTTAATCCTAAGAGGAGAGATGACAACTCAACAGGGCTACTAAAGAACACGCTCTTATAACAGTTCTAATGGATAATTATTAAAGGATAAAAATAATAACAAATAACTATATGTGGCTCGGACAGCTCTTATCTTAGCCCAACCTTACCTAACTTAACTTGACCTAACTTAACCTAATGTATCATACGCTAACCTAACCTAAATAACCGAAAATTAATGAATAACAAACATAGACCCAAGTAAACCTACCCTAACCCAACCCACCTTAACCTAACGCAACATAATTTACCCAACCCAGCCTACAACATTTCTTCTCCTCCTCCCCTTCCCCCTTTTCCTGCTTCTTCCATCCTCTTCTTTCCTCCTGCTCCTCCCTTCTCCCTTCCCTTTCCTCTCCTCCTCCTCCTCCGACCTCCTTTCCCCTTCCCTCCCCTCTCCCTCACCCTTCCTCCCTCACCCTCTGCCTCTCCCTTCCTCTCAACCTCCTCCTTCCTCCCCTCCCTCTCCTCCTCTCCCTCTCCTCCTCCTTCTCGCCCTCGACATCCACCACCGTCACCACAAGTTGGAGCGAGAAAATTGAAGTGGTAACTCGAGCCTGTCCTTTCTACGTACGAGCGGCGTGGTGTTGGCCCTGGGGGGGGGGGAGGAGGGGGGGAAGGGAAAGGGAGTAGATGAGGGGAGTAGGATGGAGGAGGGTGGACGAGGGGAGCGAGTAGAGAGGGAGGGGAAGGGGATTGGGAGCGCTCTCCTGACCCGGTCACTCGTTCTCGGCCTTTTTTTTATTCCCTATCTAAGCATCTTTCCTCATGAATTTCACACGTTTATTTAAACTCCCCTCCTCACGATTTTCCTCATGAATTTCACTCGTTCGAACTCTTCCTGAATTTCACACGTCAGAACGATTCTCATCATGAATTTCCCACATCCGAACGCCTCTTCCTCGTGAATTTCACTCGTTCGAACTCCTCTCATCATGACTTTCACACGTCCGAACTCCTCTTCTCACGAATTATCCACGTTCGAACTCCTTTCCTCACGCATTTCTCACATCCGAACTCGTCTCCTCATGAATTTCACTCGTTCGAACTCCTCACCTCATGAATTTCCCACATCCGAACGCCTCTCCTCGTGAATCTCACTCGTCCAAATCCTCTCCTCATGACTTTCACACATCCGAACTCCTCTCCTCACGAATTTTCCACGTTCGGACTCCTCTCCTCATGCATTTCTCACATCCGAACTCGTCTCCTCATGAATTTCTCCCCGTGTCCCGCTACTGCCTCGTCTACGGCCTCACGATCTCAACTTCCCTACCAACCCAAACTAACATTTCTTCTCCCTCTCCCCCTTCCCCCCTTCTGCTTCTCTCCTCCTCCTCTCCTCTGCTGCTGCTCTCTCTCTGCTCTTCTCCTCCTCCTCCTCCTCCTCCTCTCTCCCTCCTCTCTCCTTTCCTCTCTCCCCTCCTCCTTCTCGACGACTTACCGACCCCAACACAACGAATGAATACCCCACCCCCACCCCTTCTCTGACCTTCCCTACAGCCTCTCCTGATACCCTGGCGACCGCATCTCCACGACCGCATCCCCCCCGAAGGACTCAGCGCCCCTTAGGACACCAGCTCCGTCGGCGTCTCCTGCTGGTCCTCCGCCGAGCCTTCCTCAGGAGGCGTTAGACTTTTCCTAAAAAGGTCCTAATGACCCTCCAGTCGCTCGTTCTATATCCCGGATGGTCGTTTCGCCGCTGTTATATTCCCCGAATGGCGGGGGCCGACTCCTGCCGAGTATGCTTGGGGAAATATGCCTCTTTTATTCCTCCGGCCGTAAAGATCATATTCCTGCGGTTATGCACTGGATCACCGACCGAGCCTGTTGGTGTGGGCACGGGTCCATTTCGTTTCTTTCCCTCCGCTAAAAAAAAAAAAAAAAAAAAGCGTTTCTATTTTTTCCTGATATTTAACTTAACTAATTACATCCGCCGGATCACACAATGCCATCGCCAACACTTGCAAAAAAAAAAGCGTATTTCCATCCCGGGGTAATACGGAGAACAAAAGCACAAAAGTTTATGCCCTCCGTTTTCCCGCTCTTCTGTTTGGTGTTTTTTTTTTTTTTTTTTTTTTTCTTTTTCTTTTTCATAACGGGGAGCAGAGCCGTTAAGCCGAAGTAGCTGGTTGGGCTCACTCGCTCCCTTTCTCGCTCTTCTCTTCTGTTTGTCTGTCTGTCTGTCTGTTTGTCCCTCCCTCTCCATATTCATATTTTTTCTTTTCTTTCTCTTCTGTCTCTTCCCTCCCTATTTCTTCTCTCTCCCTTCCTCCATCCCTTCTCTCTCTCTCTCTCTTCCCCCCTCCCTTCTCTCTCCCTTCTTCCCTTCCCATTCTCTCCCTTTCTCTATGTTCTATGTCCCTTTCTCCTTCCTCCCCCCAACTTCCTCCATCAATCCATGTCTCCTTCCTTCCCTCCCCCTCCCTCCCTCTCCTCTCTCCTCCTCTTCCCTCCCCTCCCTCCCCTCCTCTTCCCTCCCTCCCTCCTCCTCTTCCCTCCCTCCTCCCTCCTCTTCCCTCCCTCCCTCCTCCTCTTCCCTCCCTCCCTCCCTCCCTCCCCGTCTCTCCATCTTACTTCCCCACCACCAACCAACATACAATAACTCTTCAGCATCCACACTGGATAAAAAAAAAGAGGAGAGAAACCAGAAAGAAAAAAAAAGAGAAAGAGAAAGAAAAAAAAGAAAAACAGAGATAGAGAGAGAGAGGAAAAAAAACAAAACATGAGGACACTACAATGCGAATACATCACGGCGGCGAGGTTTATTCGACGTCTGGACTCCCCCTCCTCCCCTCCCCTCTCCCCTCCCCCTCCTTCGAATTCTCCTCCTCCTCTCCTCCCTCTCCCTCCCTCTATCTACTCCTCCTTCTTCTTCCTTTCCTTCCTCCTCCTCCTCCTTCCTTCTTCTTCTCTTCTTCTTCTCCTCCTCTCCTTTCCCCCCTCTCTTTATCCTTCCCACCTCCCCCTCCTCCTTCCCCTTCTCCTCCTCTTCTCCCACCCTCCTCTCCTTCCACCTTCCTCCCCTCCTCCTTCCTCTCCTTCTCCCCCCTCCTCCTCCCTCTCCTTCTCCTCCTCCTTCCCCTCTTCCCCCTCCTCCCTCCTCCTCCTCTTCCCCTCCCCCTCCCTCTCCTTCCCACCTTCCCTCCCTAATCCTCCTTCTCTCCCCCTTCCCCCTAATCCTCCTCCTCCTTCCCCTCTCCTCCTTCTCCCCCCCTCCCCTCCTCCCCCTCCCCCTAATCCTCCTTCCTCTTTCCACTCCTCCTCCCTCCCTCTCCCCCTCCCCTCCTCCCGGCCCAGGTGGAGCGGCAATCCGAAAAAGATTTCCCGAACTTCCCCAACTCCCATCTTGCATAAAGGCCGCCCGACGCGAGGATGCAGCGAGAGAATCCTCTGAACCCAAACTCGTGGATTCCTTCCCTAGAGGAGGAGGAGGGGGGGGATGGGGGCGGGCGGTGAGAGGGTGGGGGGGGGAGAAGGATGGTCGTTTCGGCTTCCTCCTTCCTTCCTCTTACCCTAGTTTAGCTTATGCTCCCTTCTTCTATAATTTCTTCTTACCCACGCCCTATTCCTCATTTCTATTTCCTTCTTTATTTCCCGTTCTTCCTCCCGCTCTTCCTCTTTCCTTCTTTTCTCGTCCCCTCCCCCTTCCTCCTTTCCTCTCCCCTCCACCCCCCTTCCCTTCCCCTTCTTTCTTCCTCTCCTCCTCCTCTCTCCTTCTCCTCCCTTCCTCCTTCCTCATTCCTCCTCCTTCCTTCCTTCCACCCTCCTCCCCATCCCCCATCCCTCTCCCTTCCCCTCCCCCCTCCCTCCCACCCCTCGCAACCCGCCCCTCCCTCATGCTAATCACAGCAAACTTTGGCCCACGTGGATCCGGCCAACGATCTCATTAAACTGCCTTTACGTGTTTGATTGCGCGGCGCTGTCGAGGGGATGCGGGGATGCGCCGCGCGAGACACCGGGGGGGGGGGGGGGGGCTCGCTCGACCTCAGACGCTCGAAAAAAAGAAGGAAAAAAAAAGGAAAAAGGGAAACAAGGAAAAAGGGGAAAAAAAGGAAAAAGGGAAAAAGAAGGGGAAAAAAGAAGGAAAAGGGGAAAAAGGGAAAGAAGGAAAAAAAAGGTGGAAAAAGGGAAAGAATGAAAAAGGTGGAAAAGGGAAAAGAAGGAAAAAAAAGGGAAAGGAAAAGAAGAAAAAAGGTGGAAAGAAGGAAAAAAAAGGAAAAAGGGAAAGAAGGAAAAAAAGGGGAGGGGGGAAATACGTACGTGCGTTTTAGCTGCACGGAGGGAGAGGAGGGAGAGGGATGGAGGAGGAGGGAGGGGAAGGGGATCTGGGGGAGGGAGAGGGAGGGGTGATGGAGGGAGGAAGGGATGCTGGGGGAAAGGAAAGGTGGGTCTGAGGGAGGAAAGATATTTGGAGGGAGGAGGGAAAAGGTGATGAATCTGGAGCAGGACTGGGGCTTAAGGAAGGAGGGGCAGGGGAGGGGAGCCTGGGGAGGTGAGGAAGGGGAGGGAGCCTGGGGGAGGTGAGGAGGGGGAGGGATCTCGAGGACGGAGGGGGAGGAGAGGGAGACTAAGGGAGGTGGGATGGGGGAGTGGCTAAAGGAAGAGGGGAGGGGAGATGATTCATAATGAAACAAATTGTAAATAAAACAACGCATTGTGAACAAGAGAATGACACCTGAAGGAGAAGGGAAGGGGGCCTGAGGGGAGGAGGCAGAGGGGAGGGAGCCTGTGGGAGGAGGGGAAACGGGGAGCTTACAAAGGGAGAGGAGGAGGGGAAACAGGAAGCCTGGAAGGGGAGGGAGAGGGGGAAACAGGAGCCTGGAAGGGGAGGGGAAACAGGGAGCCTGGAAGGGGAGGAGGGGAAACGGGGAGCCAAGAAGGGAAAACAGGGAGCCTAGAAGTAGGGGGAAGAAGGGGAAACAAGAGAGCCTAGAATTGGAGGGGAAGAAGGGGAAACAAGGAGCCTAGAAGGAGAGGGGATAGGAGGATAAGAACCCAGGAAATATAAGGGGCGTCAGAGGAAGATGGGGAAGGCGAGACGAGGGGGGGGAGGGGATCCAATGCCGTCAGTGGCAAGGAAGTGGTCACGCAGTACCGAATTCTTGCAGCCGAGGCCACGGTGCCTGAATCACCCGACGGAGTAGCGGCGCAGCCATGCTTGAGCTTCGGGCGACGTCTGAGGGAGGAGTCTTTGTTCGTCCAACCTTCGTATTAAAGAAAGAAGGAAGGAAGGAAAGAAAGAGAGAAGAAAACAGAGAAAGAAAGAAAGAAGAAAGAAGAGAAGAGAAGAGAAGAAAAGAAAAAAAGAAAGAAAAAGAAAGAAAAAAAAGAAAAAAAGAAGAAAGAAAGAAAAAAGGAAAGAAAAGAAAAAAAGAAAGAAAGAAAAAGAAAAAAGAAAAGAAAAAGAAACGAAAGAAAGAAAAAGGAAAGAAGAAAAAGAAAAGAAAAAAAGACAAAGACAAAAAATAAATAAAGAAAAAAAGAAAGAAGAGAAAAGAAACAGAACGAAAAAAAGAAAAAAAAACTTTTGTTCTCCGCCCCCAAGGGAATTTCAAACGGCACAGTCAAACCGACATCAACCCAATTAAACACATACGAACCAGCTGTTCAGGAACCTCACCTGGTCTGCTCGCATACCGCCTAATCCCCACCTGATCACAAGGAAGACAATGAGCTCAACTGAACATCTTAAACTGCTTAATATCGAACACTTATTTACATTCCCCGTCCCTGATCCATGGTAGTAAAAATCCGGTTAGGTTAGGTTAGGTTAGGTTTCGATTTTCATGAAGATAGCCGAATTTCGATTTTCGTCCGAAAAATCGGGATATAGAATTCGTAAGCTTTTTTAATTCTCGAAGAATGTTCTGTTTTCGATAAATAATCCCTGGTAACTATTTACGTCTCTAGGAACGGACATTTTTCCCGCCATTTTTTTGGGGGGATAACGAGCACACGTCGAATTCTCACCTGCCGCACGTAACAATAAAATAAACAAACAACAAAAAAAGCTTTCCTACCTCATGGTGTCTATAAAGAGCCGGGAACCCCATGCAAACTAAACCCCAAAACCTGCCCCATTCCGTCCCTTCAGAGACACAGACCACACGTCCCGACCCATCAACAACAAACAGCTGGCGGGTCACAGCAGCGCCTCCACCTGACCGGCCTTTGTTCAGCGCCAACTAACCAAACAGCAGCCAAGTGCAGAAATTAAGCAACAGGCGTAGAAATTTAAGGAGCAACCAGCCTCTCCTAAGCAGCCAAAGAGCAAGCCACGCCCCTTCCGGACAGAGGGAACCTTAGGGTGACGCCTTCCTCCCCCCCTCCCCCTCTCCCCCAAACCCCTCTCTCCCTTCAAACGTATGTGATTTAGGCGCGCGCGGTTTGGGTGTCACACACTCGTACCCGAATATACCTCGCCGACGCCCTCTCCTTCTCTCACAGGCACTCCCCGAGCACTCCTGGGTACTCCGCGACACTCCTGCCGCCCTCTCGCACCCTCCAGGATTCTGTTACGTGCAAAGGTACTCCAGGACACTACGACACACTCCACGCCACGACTCGCCGCGAAAGCAAGAAATCCTCACTAACGCCGGATTTTTTTTTTCTTTAGACGTCGAGCACTCCCACAGAACGGCGTCGAGATACTGCTTCTAAGTAATTCTGTTCAAGCTTCGTCTCTCTGATCTCTTATGATACTTACGGAAGGAGACGTCAGCTGACTAGGCGGCTACTCTGGACACTCACCTGAAACAAAAGGAGGAAGGCGTTAGTGTTATTGCGAAAGGAACATTTTTTAAGAAGCGTTGGGAAAGGATGAAACGTTACATAAAACACGGCTGACCTAGTGGAATAATAAATGCATACATGCATACATACATATATATATATATATATATATTATATATATATATAATATATATATATATTATAAATGTGTGTGTGTTTGTGTGTGTATACATATATTATATATATATATATATATATATATATATATATATATATATAATACACACACACACACACACACACACACACACACACACACACACACACACATACACATATATATATATATATATATATATATATATATATATATAATATATATATATACATATACATATATACACACATATATACATCACATCGTTGGAAGCCAAACAACCGATAAACACCGAGTTGCAAGCGCGTGAAAAAACTGCAGCGAATCGGCACAAAAACACGAAGCTCGCAATTACCTAGCAACCTAATGGCAAGCGAATCTCTCTCGTTTCCTTCGCTGGACTTCTGTTTACCAACACCGAGGTGACGGTGCTGGCAGCGGGGCGTGTTTGCGCTGGGTTGGTTCCCTGGCCAAGTAGCACGGAGGGAAAGAGGGGAAAGAAAGAGGGGAGGGAGAGGAAAGAAAGAGAGAGTAGGGAGAGAGGGGAAAGAAAGAGTGGGAGAGAGGGGAAAGAAAGAGTAGGGAGAGAGGGAAAGAAAGAGTAGGGAGAGAGGGGGAAGAAAGAGAGAGTAGGGAGAGAGGGGAAAGAAAGAGTAGGGAGAGAGGGAAAGAAAGAGAGGGGAGAAGAGGAAAGAACGAGAGAGTAGGGAGAGAGGGGAAAGAAAGAGAGAGTAGGGAGAGAGGGGAAAGAAAGAGAGAGTAGGAGAGAGGGAAAGAAAGAGTAGGGAGAGAGGGGAAAGAAAGAGAGAGTAGGGAGAGAGGGGAAAGAAAGAGAGAGTAGGGAGAGAGGGGAAAGAAAGAGAGTGGAGGGAGAGAGGGAAGAAAGAGAGAGTAGGGAGAGAGGGGAAAGAAAGAGAGGGGAGGAAGAGAGTAGGAGGAGAGGAAGAAAGAGAGAGTAGGGAGAGAGGGGAAGAAGAGAAAGTAGGAGAAGAGGGAAAGAAAGAGAAGGGAGGGAGAGAGAGTAGGGAGAGAAGGGAAAGAAAGAGAGGGGAGGAAGAGAGTAGGGAGAGAGAGGAAAGAAAGAGAGGGGAGGAAGAGTGGGAAGAGAGGTAGAGAAGAGAGTAGGGAGAGAAAGGAAAGAAAGAGAGGGGAGGGAGAGAGAGAAAGAAGAGAGAAGAAGGAGAGAGACGAAAGAAAAGAGGAGAGAGAAGAGACAAAAGAAAGAGAAGTGAGAAAGAGAGTAGGGAGAGCGGGGAAGGAGAGAGTAGGGAGAGAGGGAAAGAAGTGAGTAGGGACAGAGAGGAAAGAAAGAGAGGGGAGGAAGAGAGTTGGGAAGAGATGAAAGAAAAAGAGGGAGATAGAGAGACGAAAGAAAGCGAGGAGAGGAAAAGAGTAGGGAGAAAGGGGAGGAAGAGAGGAGACAGAGAGAGAGAGAGAGAGAGAGAGAGAGAGAGAGAGAGAGAGAGAGAGAGAGAGAGAGAGAGAGAGAGAGAGAGAGAGAGAAGAGAGAGAGAGAGAGAGAGGAGTGAGACAGGAGACAGGAGGGAGAAAGGAGACAAGAGACTGCCTGTCCAATCTTCAATATCAAAATTCTCTCCACTTTCCACTATTTACTTTTCTCTGCGTTTATTCGCTACCGATTTCTCCCCATTTTTGTTATATCTGGACACATTTTAAAATCTGTTTATAATCATGCTGTCATTGTTTATACGTAAGGACACGCACGCGCGTGGGTAAGCATTCCGAACCAAGGCAAAGTAGATATTTTCAGCAACGAAGATGAAAAATAAGAAGAAAAAGGAGAAGAAGAAGGAGAAGACGGAGAAGGAAAAGGAAGAGAAGAAGGGGAAGGAGAAAAAGGAGAAGAAGGAGAAGAACGAAGAGAAGGAGAAGAAAGAGGAGGAGGAGGAGAAGAAAGAGGAGGAGGAGGAGAAGAAAGAGAAGGAGAAGTAGAATAAGAAGCAGAATAAGAAGAAGCAGACGCAGAAGCAGAACAAAAACAAAGAGAAGAAGAAGAAGCAGATGCAGAAGCAGAATAATAAGGAGGAGAAGAAGCAGCAACAGCAGAATAAGAAGGAAGAAGAAAAAAGAAGAAAATCCACCATTTATCCTGTCCACGTCCATTCAGCGCCTCCGTCTTGAGCAGTAATAAGAGAACAAGTGCCGCCCCCCCCCTCCCAGCCTGAGACAAGCATGATGGCCAGATCCCCCGGGCGCCCCTCTACCCCCCCCCTCCTTCCTCTCATCCTATCCGCCCCCTCTCTTCTCTATATTCCTTCCTTTTTCCCTTCTCCCCCTTCCGTTTCCTCTCATTCTCCTCTTCCTCGCCAATTTTTTCTCTCTCCTTTCTCCTCTCACCTCTCTTCCTCCTCTACTTTCTCTTCTCTTTCTCCTCATTTTCTCTCCTCCTCCTCCTCACCCATCCTTCTCCTCCTCCTCCTCATCCTCTCCTCCTCCTCACCTATTTTCTCTCCTCTCTCCTCCTCACCATTTTCTCTCCCCTCTCCATTTCTCTCCTCCCTCACCTATTTTCTCTCTCTCCCTCTCCTCTTCTCCTCCTCCTCCTCCCTTCCCCACCCATTTTCTCTCCTCATTCTCCCCCTCCCACCCTTCCTTCCCCAATCCTCCCCTCCCGTCCCCACCTCACCCCCTACCTCCCCAGGACCGATGACTCCTCTCCGAGATAACCAGTTAAGTCACTCAACAAGACCTCCCTTCCTCCTCCCCCTCTCTCTCCCTCTCCCCCCCTCTCTCTCACCTCACTCTTCTCCTCTTCCCCCCTCTCTCTCTCTCTCCCTCACTTTACTTTCCTCCCCTCTCCCCCTTCCGACGCCTCCTACCCCTCCCCTTGGCAACTAAAAGGGTGACATCTATATTCCGACCTTGCCCCCTCACCCTCACCTCAGTCTTCTCTTCCTCTCTCTCTCTCTCTCTCTCTCTCTCTCTCTTTTCCCTCACTTCACTTTCCTCCCCTTCTCTATCTCTCGCTCACTTCACTTTTCTGCCCCTTTCCCCTCCTCCTTGGGCAACTAGAAGGGTAACATCCACCCTCACCTCACTCTTCTCCTCCTCCTCCCCCCCTCTCCCTCACCTCACTCTTCCTCTCTCAACTCCCCCTCTCTCTTTCTCCCTCACTTCACTTTCCTCCCACCTCCCCTCCTCCTGCCCCTACCCGTCACCCTGGGCAACTAAAAGGGTAACATCCACCTCACCTCACTCTACTCCCCCTCCCCCCTTTTCTCTCTCTCCCTCACTTCAGTTTCCTCCATCCCCCCTCCCCCCTCCTACCCCTCCTCCTTGGGCAACTAAAAGGGGTAACATCCATATTTCGACCTTGTCCTCGCTCCGCCCGCCACCGTCCCTGACCTTATGCCTGTCCAAGTTTCCGAAAGCCAACCTTGCTCTTCGTCTCACTTCGTCTTCCGTTTCGCCGTGGCAAAAGCAAACAAAACAAAGGAAAAGAAGAGAAAAAACTAAAACAAAACAAAAAAGAAAAAACTAAAACAAGCAAAAAAAATAAAACAAAAAAAAAGAAAAAAAAAGAAAACAAACAAAAGAAAAAAAAGAAAAATGCAGACTAAGTCCAGATGGTTATAAACACTCGCACAGGAGCGCATAACGACCAAAATAGGATGTCAGTGCGCCAGTGTCACCCTGGCTGATGTCCCGTCGTCTTCGCTTTCGACCCAAAAGCAGACGCACACACTTAAACCCCCTCTCTCCCCCCCTCACCCCCATACACCACTCAACCTCCCTTCCGTTCTTCCTCTACTCTCTCTCTATTTCTTTCTTTCTTTCTTTCTTTTTTTCTCTCTCTTTCTTTTTCTTTTCTTTCTCTCTCTCTCTTTCTTTTTCTTTCTCTCTCTCTCTCTCTTCTCTCTCTCTCTCTCTCTCTCTCTCTCTCTCTCTCTCTCTCCTCTCTCTCTCTCTCTCTCTCTCTCTCTCTCTCTCTCTCTCTCTCTCTCTCTCTCTCTCTCTCTCCCTGACATACTTTATATGCATATACACACCCTCTCCCTCTCCCTCAAATTTATTACACACATACCTGCATATGCACACATAGACCCATTTACATATACATACATACATGCACACACACACACTCAATCAATCAATCATGCACATCCCTCCCCCACCCCCAACACACACCACTCACACTCCCCACATACATACACACTCACCTACCACCCTCACATGCATGCACTCCCCCCGCACTCCCTTCCCTCCCCCCCACACTCCCCTACCCCCCCCTCCCTCCCCCCCCCTCCCCACACTACCCCTTCCCCCACATCCACCCTCCCCCACACTCCCCTCCCCACACTTCCCCCCCACCCCTCTCCCCACACTCCCCCGCACCCCTTCCCCACACTACCCTCCCCCCTTCCCCTCCCCCCCACATCCCTTCCCCCCCCCTCCACACATTCACACACAGCATGCAGCCTGCCATCATGCGCCGGTCGATCCAAGGCTGTTAGTGCCAAGTTGCCTTCTCGCGCCACCAGGAAGTCCGCATGACGAGGAACCCCTGGCACTCCCTGGCACTGGTGTCGATTACGCGGTGGCAGGCAGCATCGGTCCGGGATTCATTTCTTTCCCCTTTCGATAGGGGAGGGGGTGAGAGGGGGGCAGGGAGGGGGAGAGGGAGGGGTGGGACAGGAGGGTGAGTGGGGACGAGAGGGAGGGGTGAGTGGGGGAGAGAGGGGACAGTGGGAAGAGGGAGGGGTGAAGGGGCCTGAATGGGGGAGAGGGAGGGTGGAGGAGTGGGGGAGAGAGGGAGGTGTGAGGGGAGGAGAGAGGAAGGGGAAAATATGGGGGAGAAAGAAAAGAAAGCGGGAAACACACATATAAAGAGATAGATTGATAGAGAGTGAGACAGAGAGAGGAGAGGGGAGAGGGAAGGAGTAAGGGATAGATAGATAGATAGATAGAGAGAGATAGACAGACAGAGAGAAGGAGAGAAAGAGAGAGAGAGAGAGAGAGAGAGAGAGAGAGAGAGAGAGAGAGAGAGAGAGAGAGAGAGAGAGAGAGAAGGAAAGAGAAGGAAAGAGAAATGAAAAAAAGAAAGAAAGAAAGAGAGAGAACAAAAACAAACAAGAAGAGACAAAACCCCAAATAAGGAGGAAGCCACGCGACCTCAAAACGGAAACCGACAAGAAAAAAAAACAACAAACAAAACAAACGAAGAAGCAAAACAAACAAACACACCAAAAACACCTCAACCCACAAGGACGTCTCCCTCACCCCCCTCCCTCCCTCCCCCCCCTCCGCCACTCTCTCAAGACCGGAAGCACGAGGACGGAAAATATCATAAAAAAAACACAATCTGGCCACGAGGTTGCCTAGCTCAGCTGCCCAACACAGACAACTTGCGGGGAAAAAGTGGTGCATGGAGGGAGGGGGAGGGACTGCATGGGGTGGATAGAGAGGAGGGGGCCGGCGGGAGGAGAGAGGACTGCATAAGGGACAGAGAGGAGGGAGGAGGGGACTGCATGGATGGATAGAGAGGAGGGGGCAAGGAAGGGACGTAGAGGGGAGGAGGGGGTGGAATGGAGTGGAAGTGGGAGTGGAGGGAGAGGAAGACGAAGAAGAGTTGAGGGCGAAGGAAGTGAGGAAGGAGGAGGAGAGGGAGGAGGAGAGGAGGAGGAGGAGGAGGAGGAGAGAGAGAGGAGAAGAGAGAGAAAGAGAGAGAGAGAGAGAGAGAGAGAGAGAGAGAGAGAGAGAGAGAGAGAGAGAGAGAGAGGAGAGAGAGAGAGAGAGAGAGGACAGAAGAGAAGACAAGACAAGAGAAAAAAAGAAAGAGAAGAGAAGAAAAAGAGAAAAGAAGAGAAAGAGACGAACAGGAAAGCACACAGAAACGAAAAAGGGAGAGAGAGAAACAGGAAAGAGAAGGAGAGAACTGGCATGGAGCGAATTAGCAAGAGAAGAGAGAGAAAGAGGAGTCCAATAGAAACGAAACGAATGAGAGAAGGGAGTGAGGAAAGAGACGGAGGAGGGAGGGAAGGGGAGGAGTGAGGGAAAGAGGACGGGAAGGAGGGAGGGGGGGGAGTATGATGGAGGGCGGTGGTTGTCTGTGGTGGCCTATATACCGTATATAAGTCAAGTGGCGGGCGTGCCGAGGCCCTTGGGGGCGGGGCTTGTGGGGGGCGGGGACATGAAGGGAAGAGAAAGGAGGAAGGAGGCGGGGAGAGAATAAAAAAACGATAAGGCGGAAAGAGAACAGGAAAGGACGAAAGCCGAGAAATAAAGAGCTCGAGAAGAAAAAGAAAGAATAAAAAGTGCGGATCGACGAGAGAATAAAAAGAGAAAGATAGAGAGAGAAAAAAAAAAGAAAAAGAGAGAGCAGGAAAATAACACAACTAAAGAATGATGGACTAGAAAGGGAAAGGAGATAAAGAGATATAAAGAAAAAAAAACAAAGAGAAGAAGGGAAGAGGGACAATCCACCCACATGCAACGTCTAAATCCCCGACCACCCTTCCTCATCAGCGAATCCCAATATCTACAGCGAAATGGCCTCCCAATCCTCCCTCACTGGATCCCCAAATCTTCAACCGAATCCCTAACACCCCACACGAACCCCCCTCACCAAAACCCCCAACCTCCACCCCCACTCACAGTCCCGAATCACTTTCTTCACCGAATCCCCCAATCACCCCCCTCACCCAACCCCCATACCTCCACCCCTTCACAGTCCCAAATTACCCCTCCTTCACCGAATCCCCAATCACCCCCCTCACCCAACCCCCATACCTCCACCCCTTCACAGTCCCAAATTACCTCCTTCACCGAATCCCCAATCACCCCCCTCACCCAACCCCCATACCTCCACCCCTCACACCCCTCCTTCAAATCCCCAATCACCCCCTCACCCCCCCCAACCCCCTCCTCTCCCTAATCCCCATCCCCCAATACCCCCTCCTTCCAACCATCCTCAACCGAACCCCCAACCCCTACTCCGAAACGGCCACCTAAGACTCAGCCACCTGCGGGAAAATCACACTTGAGCAATAAAAAACTTAACAATGTAATAGAACCCCCTTTAAAACCACGCAATTCATGTCCGTTTTCCGTGAAGAGTAAATTGAATCTGGCGATCGGATGACACTGCTGAGGATTTTTATATTAGTTATTATTATTATTGTTTTTTTTACCCTAATGTTATATAACAACGATGAAAATAAGTAATAAGAACAATGAATAAAATCATAGAGCAATAATGATGATGATATTGATGATGGTTGATGATGATGATGATGATGATGATGATGATGATGATGATGATGACGATGATAATAATAATAACCAAATAAACAAATAATAAAATAAACAACTAGAAGAAAATAAATAAAATGAACAAAAAACAATAAGTGGCACCCCTACTCGGTTTCAAATATAACAAAAAACACATATTTATGTATACATCTAAAAGTATAAGATAGCGGTTTCTTGTGCGTCCGTGGAATGTTTATAATACCAGCGATCAGACTTACAAAGACTGAACAGAAGAGAAGAGAAGAGAAAAAATAATGGAGCCACGATTACGACTCGGTCTGAAAAACCAAGCGCTCATTCTGACTGACAGACGTGAAGACATATGTATATATATACGCAGGAAACGCTATACACCAACACGCACATGTAGACAAGGAAACAAACAAACAGAAAAATAGACAAATAAACACACACACACACACTCTCTCTCTCTCTCTCTCTCTCTCTTTATTTATTTCTTGTTTCTCTTCTCTGACACACACACACACACACTCTCTCTCTATTCATTATTTCTTGCTTTCTCTCTCTCTCTATCTGACACACACAGCACACACACACACACACACACACACACACACACACACACACACAACAGTCACATACACACACACAGTCACTCATATTCCCCCCCCCCCCACACACACTCATCCCCCCGCCCTCAACACATACAAAGACACACATGGGCGCCAGCCATACCCCTCACCCACCCTCTCGCCTAATGGCACACATCCGCCAATCCAACCCACCTGGAGACATAGTGGGCGACTATTCCTTCCGCGCCGCCCATTTGCGCCAGCGGGGAAGCCTTCAACTAAATCGGGACACATTGGAACCCACATGAACGTTTGAACAAGTAAAAGCCTTCATCTAAAATCGGGACTCATTGGAACCCACATGAACGTTTGAACAAGATAAATAAAAGCCTTCTAATAGGACTCATTGGAACCACATGAACGTTTGAACAAGTAAAAGCCTTCATCTAAAATAGGACACATTGGAACCCACATGAACGTTTGAACAAGTAAAAGCCTTCATCTAAAATAGGACTCATTGGAACCCCACATGAACGTTTGAACAAGTAAAAAGCCTTCATCTAAATCGGACTCATTGGAACCCACATGAACGTTTGAACAAGTTAAAGCCTTCATTCAAATTGGAACCCACATGAACGTTTGAACAAGATAAATAAAAGCCTTCATCTAAAATAGGACTCATTGGAACCCACATGAACGTTTGCCTTCATCAAATCCCACACTGAACTTTGAACAAGATAAATAAAAGCCTTCATCTAAAATAGACTCATTAAACCCACATGAACGTTTGAACAAGTAAAAGCCTTCACTAAAATAGGACACATTGGCAAACCCACATGAACAGTTTGAACAAGTAAAAGCCTTCATCTAAAATAGGACACATTGGAACCCACATGAACGTTTGAACAAGTAAAAGCCTTCAACTAAATAGGACACATTGGAACCCACATGAACGTTTGAACAAGTAAAAGCCTTCATCTAAAAATAGGACTCATTGGAACCCACATGAACGTTTGAACAAGTAAAAGCCTTCATCTAAATGGGAACCCACATGAACGTTTAAAATAAAAGCCTTCATCTAAAATGACTCATTGAACCCACATGAACGTTTGAACAAATAAAAGCCTTCATCTAAAATAGGAAGAACCCACATGAACGTTTGAACAAGATAAAGCCTTCATCTAAATCAGGACACATTGGAACCCACACGAACGTCTGAACACTAAATGGCACTGGATGAAGTCTAAACTAACAACACATTTAATAAAATCTTATATAGAATAGGTCAGAGAAAATAGAAAATAGAAAATAGAAAATAGCCAATAGGTCAGAAAAACACACTTGGACGAGCATTCAACCCTCACCTACACACATACGACCAAAAGTAGAAGACACGTGCTATGAAAGAACCGAGATAACCGGAACCACAGCCCTTCATACAGCGTCTAAGCTCGTGGTTCTTAATTCGGGGTTCGATCGAGGCGAACCAGTCCCAGAGGCTCGGCGATAGGGTCTCTAACCGTAGACTAAACAGTATTTTTATTTTTTTTTTTTTAAATGTTGCTTTTGCTTTTGTGGATAACCCTTCTTCGGAATGCTTATTTCTGTTGAATTTACGCATGCTTGCCACACAATTTCGTTTCTGAGGTTATCGTACGAATTAAAAATGATTCGTCTGTCAAACATTCCTATTTTATGGATAAAAAACGACTGCCATTCCATCAATTTTAGGGGGAATTTGATTTCTTTGCGCCAGATATCGAGACTTCGGCACGTGCGCAGTGGATCGAATTCCTTAAAAGTTCAGCGCTTCGAAAAAAAAAAAAAAAAAAAAAAACTTTAAAACCTACCGATGTAAATGGAGGATTGTTGCGTCGCCCAAATCGACCGAATCAAGGACGACAACAACGACAATGAGAACAATCCACCCGCACAACTGACGAAGATAAAAGCAAAAACAAAAAGAGAAGAGAGAAGAGAGAGAGAGACAGAGAGAGAGAGAGAGAGAGAGAGAGAGAGAGAGAGAGAGAGAAGAGAGAGAGAGAGAGAGAGAGAGAGAGAAACGAGAGAGAGAGAGAGAGAGAGAGAGAGAGAGAGAGAGAGAGAGAGAGAGAGAGAGAGAGAGAGAGAGAGAGAGAGAGAGAAAAGAGAGAGAGAAAGAGAGAAAAGAAGAAAGAGAAAAAAGAGAAAGAAAGAGAAAGGAAAGAAAGAAAGAGAGACAAAAGTTCCTGCTGGAAACCGATCGAGACGAAAAAAGACCAAAAATTCATATATTCCCCACCGGGCCCTCTCGACAACGCCGCTCGCGACAGGAAAGCAAAACACGCCGATGGAGATAAGCACGTGGGGCGTATAGTACGCAGAGGTGTTGGCAGCGATCTCGTGTTTATTATGGTACCTTCTTGGCTAACGTCAACACACTTTGCCTTTTACTTGCCGCGCCCGTCCTTACAAACGCACGCACTGACACATACACACATACACATACACACATATACACAAAGAAATACAGACAAAAGACACACACACACAGACAGACACA
>NW_020869615.1:876157-878657 GCF_003789085.1 Penaeus vannamei | reverse complement strand
CCCATGCACGTACGCATGCATAAATGTACACATATATCAACCAAACCAGGAAAAACAGAGACCCCAAACAAAATTCTCATGCAGGCCACGCTCTCAGCCCGACATCCTTCCTTCCTTCCCCGCACGGAAGCAGCGCCTCCTCCTGTGCCTGCTTCCCGCCCCTTCGCAAGCCCCGCCCGCACGCCCATCCACCCATCTCAAGATCACTGGGTCTGAGGCGTCGAGGCGTCTTCCACTCGTTCCCGCCCTCGCTTCTTGTCTTCTCCCTCCCTCGCGGTCTCCCTCTTCTCTCCTTTCTCTTCTCGATTTCCTTCACCTTCTTTTTTGCTGTCTCCCTAATCCCTTTCCTTCCTCTGTTCCAGTCTTCCTATCTTCTTATCTACCTCTCTTCCTTTCTTCCCTTCCTCCCTCTCCCCTTCCCTCCACTCCTCCTCTCCTCCCCTCCCTCTCTCCCACCTCCCTTCCTTCTCCTCCTTCTCCCTCTACTCCTTGATCCTTCCGTCGCCACCCCTGATCTCCCTTCCTTCTCTCTCCTCGGACCCTCCTACTTCCCCTCCTCTCCATCCCACCCTCTCCCTCTCCCTCCTCTCCCTCCCCACCCCCTTCTCCTCCCCGAAACCCAAACAACACAAAGCAAGGACGGGGAGGGTGCAGCGTGAGCTATGATCGTACAAATAATAGGGTCCATCCATTGTGGCTGTTCACGTGCTATCGTAGATTTCGCGAAGGTCCTCGCCTGATCCGGCTCGATCGAGAGGCTAACGCTCTCGCGATATCCGCAAACGCTGGACGTATGCATTCCCGCGAGCTGACGCGCCGCGCGTATCGACTGCTCGTACTTCACACTGCATCTTCTTCTGCCACTCTTTGGGCTCGGCACCGCAGCGAAACTGAACTCTCTATTAGCCTTCGTCTGTCAGAGAGCCTGTCTTTCTGTGCGCCGATCCTGCTCCGCGGTCAGCTCCGGTGCGTCCCTTGTCTCCGATCGAGTACCAGTGGCATGTCCACATTTCCCACCGCTGTTCGCCCATTCTTCCCCTTCACCTCCTTCTTCGTTTCGTCCTCATAGCTCGCGCTCCTCCTTATCTTCTTCCCGCTCATCCTGGCTGGCATCTCTGACGACGCATCTCTTTTTCCTATCGGCCTTGTCGTTTAACAGATCTCGATGATGACTCTCTCATGCAACGCCTCACTACTGTGTCTGATGTCCTGAACTCATGGACGCCTACCTCATACGGGCGAAGTCTGTCGCAAGCGCAGAAGAGGTCGTAAGCATACAGGCGCGCTCCCTCACCCTTCTCCTGCCTTTAATCCCTCGAGGGATGAGGGGTGGAGTGTGCGCCATTCGTCTTCGTGTCGTCTTCCGACTGAGCTCTGTGCCGACATCCTGCGAACTAGGAGCATTTCGGTGGCTTCTGAAGCTGTGCCCTCCGATGTCACGACTCTCTTGGAGAGCTGCCTGTGCATGGATTGCCCACTCTATACTTGCCTAGTCACTCATGGCCACTTAGCTTCGTCGCCTCCGCGTACCTGCCACTGGCTTTGGAGGTGCGAGGCTAGCACGGCAAATGTTCGACGGACACCGGCCTCGTGCCTGATTGCTCTTTTGTGTTGCGCGCAGCCCGACCTCGTCGTACTACGCGCTTCGAGAGGAGGGAGAGAGGAGGGGGGGAGTGGGCATGCAGAGGCGAGGGGAGAGGAGGGATGACAGGGGCCTTTAAAAAGGGGAAGGAGAATGAAGGAAGATATGGAAGAAGAAGGAGAAGGCGAAGATGAAAAACAGATATGAAAGAGCGTAGCCATGAGACATGCATAATAGGAAAAAAAAAAATATCGCACAAAAGAAGCTCTAAGACCCGATCAGAAAGGGAAGACACACGAATGAAAAAACACATTCACTATACGTGGAATCCAACGAGACGAAGCTGAGACTATCACAACAGGTCTCTCGCCTCAATGCTCGCCTCCAATCGAACAATCTAGACATCCATCTCCCAAAGAAAAAAAAAAGACAAAAAACAGAATATAAAAGACAAAAGGAAGAGAGAATATGCCGCGCCAAAACAAGCCAAGAAAAGCAACAAACACAACTCTATAAAGCTGTTAACTCAATGCGGCGGTTCCTCTCACATTCCAGCAGAAGAGACGAACTCTCTTCTCTTTAATCGCGTTTATCTTGTCCTTTCGTATGCAGTACGATACGTTGCGTAGTTACTGACACTGCTGAATATAGCCTCCTCGTTCTTCGCTCGGGGAACTTTCCTTCACGCCCGAGAGAGGTCCATCATCGTTCCAGTAATAATCGAGATACCGCATTTAACAAACAAGACGCGTAAACAAAGAAGAACAAAAAAAAAAGCCACGTCCTCGCTGGCTCGCCCTGCCCTGCGTTAAGCGCAAGAAAAATCCAACGAAATAGCATGACTGTTTTCTCCGTACTTCGCGCACTTCTTCGGTCTTCTTTGTGAGTACCTACTCGTCATAATTCGATGCAGACCTT
>NW_020869615.1:866157-871157 GCF_003789085.1 Penaeus vannamei | reverse complement strand
AGGACAGCAGGACACGGCAGGGAGGGCCCCGTCTTCCAGCCTCCCCCTCCTCTTCCCACTTCACACTTCCTGCCCGGGCCCAGAAGCGTGAAGGCCGACGACCTTGCTCCGGCCCTCCCCCAGCAGGAGCTCCCCCTCCCCCCCCCTCCCTCCTACCCGGCCTCCTTCCCCTCAACATCTTCAATCGTCGCCAACCGCTCTTACAGGTACTGCGTAAAATCGCCTTAATGAAATCTTAACGGCCAAACTTTCGACGAGAGAAAAATTATTTAGCATTTTTTTTTAGGGGGGGAGGTTTGAACTTTCTCCTTCGAAACTGCCATTATGTAAAATGTTAGGCCAAAAATAAGAAAACTTTTCCGAGCAGGCTGATGAAATAATCATACGGGCATATATTACAGAGAAAAATAACTATCATTTTTTTTAATATTCTGCACACCGCAGAACGAAGGAAGGAAGGCAAACACCTAATCCTTACACCAAAACCCTATTTCCCAGTAAATGAAAAAAAAAAAAAAAAAAAACAAGTACCCCCCAAAAAAAAACGAAAAAAAAAAACGAAAAACATCAAAGACCGAAAAATTAAAAGACCCCAAGATCAAAGAACGAGTATAAAGGATCAGACCAAACGATAATGAGACGTATAAAAGGCAAAACGGATGCGGATCCCAAGGTTATATTGCACGGGATCTAACCCCTTTAGGTTATGAATCGCCCCACTAACAGTTTTTACACGTGCCATCAATATTCAGTAGCTAGCGAAGTCGGGCTTTTTAGCGTCGTAACTTTGTTAAATAGTGGACACAAAAAAGTGAGTGAGTGAGTGAATGTGTGTGTGTGCGTGTGTGTGTGTGTTGTGTGTGTGTTGTGTGTGTGTTGTGTTGTGTTTGTGTGTGTGTGTGTGTGTGTGTGTGTGTGTGTGTGTGTGTGTGTGTGTGTGGTGTGTGTGTGTGTGTGTGTGTGTGTGTGGTGTGTGTTGTGTGTGTGAGAAGAGAGAGAGGAGAGAGAGAGAGAGAGAGAGAGAGAGAGAGAGAGAGAGAGAGAGGAGAGGGAGGAGGGAGGGAGGGAGGGAGGGAGAGAGAGAGAGAGAGAGAGAGAGAGAGAGAGAGAGAGAGAGAGAGAGAGAGAGAGAGAGAGAGAGAGAAATTAAAGAGAGATAGAATTATAAATACCCCAACCACATAAACAATAAAAAATAATCAGAAAAAAAAAATAGATAAGAGAAAAAAAAAGAAATCACAGAAAAAAGAAGACAAAGGCAAAGCGAGGGCCCCGAGTTGAAAAAAAACGGGAAAAGACGCGATCTCCTCCTTCGAGACGCATGCCGAGTGACGCCAGCCTCTCCGCGCATATCCTCATTATATCCCGGCATTGTTATAAACCTCTTCCTTTCCCCTGGCACAAAAGAATGCGCCCCGGTCCGCCCCGGCCCGCCCCGGTCCTTCCCGGTCCGCCCCGGTCCTTCCCCGCGCCTAATATTCCCCGGCGCAGAAAATAGTTCCTCCGAGAGACGGGCGAATGGGCCAGTGTCCACGCCCGCTCTCCGGGGTCGTTTTCGGGAAATTGCCAGCACGCGAGGAGAGAGAGGAGAGAGAAAAGAGAAAAGGAAGAAAAGAGAGAAAGGGAAAAAAACGGTGGTAGTCTATAGAGAAAAGAAAAAAAAAAAAAAAAAAGAGAAAGAAAGAAAACGGTGGTAGTCTATGAGAGAAAAGAGAAACGGAAGAAAAGAGAGAAAGAAAAAAAAAACGGTGGTAGTCATGAGAGAAAAGAGAAAAGGAAGAAAAAAGAGAGAGAGAGGGGAAAAAATGGAGGTATTCTATTTTTTCATTTTGTATTTCGCGGGGTACAGGTCTTCGTCATCTGGCCTTCCTAAGACCATTGCAATTTTCTCAAGCAGTCGTACAATCATTCGTTATGTATAACCCGGAGGAGAGAGAGAAAAAAAAAATGAATGCAGGATAACGCATGAATCCACGACCATGAGCTTGGATTACGGGTTATTCCTCCTCCCACCTCGCGCGCCTATGCCACTTCAATCTGACCTTCCATCACGGGTCAGACTGAAGTGGCTTGTATCCTCGGTGGTCGGGCGGTCGCGGCGTTCTGAGGGGGCCGTGACAACTGCATGTTCTAGGGCCCCCTTCACGAGGAACCGCTGATTGGCTGGGGCTCGAATTCCATCTCGCGGAGGTCGCCCCCAACACTGCGCGACTGTAGATCAAGTACGTAGACGCCGCTGCAAGTCGCAGGGTGAAAGGGTCTCCTTGTCCCAGACGGTCGCCGCGCCGAGTATTTATTCAGGACGGTGTTTTGCATATCACGAGCGCTCGCGTTCCGGCACGCACGAGGGAGGCTCGGCCCGCGAAAATACTTTGCCTGCATCACGGTATTATTGCATACATTATCTTTGTATCACCTTCATGAAAACCTAGTCTGCTATCTTGCAAGAAGCGAGCTGTGGCGAAACTGTACGCTGCAACGTGTTCTTATCCCAGTGCACGATCACGCATCATGTAGGTCAATGTCCGACACAGCCTACCAGTCCCCTAGCGAGGCCAGGAGAATGCGCTGTTCATCGAGGGACGAAAGACAGCACTTCCTGCAAGGCAAGGTATCCCGGCCCCGCCCACGACAGGCGGCTCAGCTGGGCCCCACCAGAGGCCGGGTGCGACGAACACACGCCCATCCCGTATGAGGCAACAGAGTGAGTGTGCACGTGAATGCGGTGAGTGAGCAGAGGGACATCTGTGTTTGTGAGCAGGGGAGTGAGTGAGCGAGTGAATGAATGAGAGGTTTAAATACACGGGTGTGTAGTCATACGTGTCTTTTGTGTGCATGCACGTGCGCGTGTCTCCACGTATATATTTTTTGCGTTTGTTAGTGTGTATGTGTTTGTTTGCTTGTACGTACAGAGACCCAATCATGCTTATGCAAATGCACATGGACGAAAACCTTTTCATTAAACATAAACGTGCAACGACGTGCACCGGTGATTCGCTTAATGATTCGTCTTATCATCACTGACCTATTATTAGCCTCTGCCATGATTAGCGACCACCTGCTTACCCTTCAACTCGCGGAGAAGACACGTGTTCCCACAACAAGACACATATCCACACACACTTTCCCCCCCCCACCCCCCTCCCCCCTCCTCCCACCCCCAGGCCTCCCCACGCGGTAAAAGTTCTATCCACTATCCAAGCCGTACCACGTGGCGCCACCCTGCCAAACCCTCTGCCTTCCCTTCCCCTGCCACTTAGCCTACATCTACCGTCTACCAGGTGTGCGCGAGGTGACGAAAAGCAGGTTATTAAAAAATGGCTGGAGATGTTTGGGGAGAAGGAGAGGGGGGAGGGGGAGGATAGGGAGAAGGGCGTATAGGGGGAAATAGGGAGGAAAGGGGGAGAAGGGGAAAGGAGAGGGGGAGTGAAGGGGGGAGCAGGGGGAGAAGTGATAGGGAGAAGAAGAGGGAGTGAAGGGGGAGAAGGGAGGGAGGAGAGGAGAGGAGAGGAAAGAGAGGAGAGGGTGACTGATAGGGGAGAAGGAGAGAACGAGCATTGAGGGAAAAGGAAAGGGATTGTTTGGGAGAGAAAAGGATAGAGGGTGTGTTCGAGGAGAAGGTGAGGTAAGGAGGGGGGGAGGAGGGGAGAAGGTGAGGTAGGTGCGGAGGTGTCAGGTATATCGAAGAGATGCTATAAAACGGGGGAAGGGGAAGTGCAGGGAGATTGGAATCACGAGGGTGCAGTCAAAGGCACAAGGAAAAGGGAGAAGAGGGAGAAAGGGGAGAGGAGGAGGAAACAGGTGGGGCAACTCGTGGAAAATCGAGGAAAGGAATACTTCAAGCCGATGAAACGAACGACGGACACACACACACACACACACACACACACACACGCACACGCACACACGCACGCACACGCACGCACACACACACACACACGCACACACACACAGACACACACACACACACACACACACACACAACACACACACACACACACGCAAGCACACAACACACACACAACACACACACACACCAAAACACACACACAACACACAAGCAAACACACACGCAACACAACAAAAAAAAAAAAATAATACATAAATAAATAAATAAACAATAAAGATTGAGCCCGACGGAAGGAGAAACAAATGCAGAGGGGAAGTGAGGGGAAGGGAGGAGAGAGGAGGGAAGAGAAAGGGGGGGGGGGAAGAGAAAGGGGGGGAGGAGGATGAGAGATACAGTAGCTCGTGGTTGAGTGCTCCACTTATCTCTCTTTTGTTGTTCGCTATTGCTCGAGGGCTCTTTTCAAGGGCCAATATATCTATTTTTTTTATTTTCATTTTTTTTTTTAATTTTTTTTTTTCTCTCTATCTCTTTTTTCGCATTATCCACCCCGCCTCTGTCCGTGTGCAGGGGAAAAAGCTTATCAAACTCCACCTCCCATCGAAAAAAAAAAAAGAGATACAAAACAAAAAAAAAACCGAAAGGAGTTAAAACACACGAAAAATAAATAAAACAGCACATTCCTCAAGCAAACACACAAGCTCAACCTCCGCATCCGCGTCGCAGCCCCAACGTCCGAGCAGGGCGATGATAGCATAAATTAAATAAGCCTTTTCCTAAAAAAAAAAAGAAAAAAAAAGAAGAAAGAAAAGAGAGCGAGAGAGAGAGAGGAGAGAGAAGAAGAAGAAGAAAGGCACTCTCCCCCCTGCCCCTCTCCCTCCCGCTCCCTGCAGCCCTTCCTCCCCTTCCATGAATGGCAAACGTTCACCACTCAAACCCAGGCGAAAGGAAACGAGTGGAGGGGTGGAGGGGGTGAAGGAGGAGGAAGGAGGGAGGAGGAGGAGGAGGAGGAGGAGGAGGAAGGAGGAGGAGTAGGAAGAGGAGGAGGAGGGGAGGGAAGGGAGGGGAGGGAGGGAGGGGTAGGGGAGGCCTCATGATCTTTATTTTAACCGCAAATGTTTCGACATACCGAGAGAGCGAAGGCTGAGGAGGG
>NW_020869615.1:846157-853657 GCF_003789085.1 Penaeus vannamei | reverse complement strand
AATCGGGGAATATGACACATGCATAGATATGCGTTTTATATACATACACACACGTGGATATACACACGTGAACAGTGTTCATTGTGATAGATATAGAGAAGGGTTTGAATGAGAACGAGTATCTTCACGGTGCAAGAGGTGCATCTGAAGCGTTCCAATCACACCTTCTTCAAAAATACATCAGATACAATCAAAACCCGTTAAATACATTCCTAGCGTTGTGGAAAAGACATCCTCTTTCACACATTTCTCTGCAAGGACCAGCCGTCGCCCGCCCTCTCGAAACGCCATAATTAGAGACACGAGAATTGCAGTAGGGAACGGTGGGCTGGACTCCTTTGGGCTGGACTCCTTTGGGTTGGACTCCTTTGGGTTGGACTCCTTTGGGCTGGACTCCTTTGGGCGTCCAGGCAGCCACCGCCCGCCCGGAGAGGTCTGCCGCGGCGCCGAGATCACCTACGAAGCACTTGTAATCCCCGACGGCCTCGCCTGGAGGGAGGCCCGCTTCAGACTCATCGATTTTTTGCCGTCGCCCGCGGAAGGCAGGACGTCGTGCTTACGAATAACCGCTGCCATAAATCGATGGGTCTCTATCTCTCTGTATCTCTTATTGTTGTGTCGCCAATTCTGCTTATTTATCCTATTACAGTCATTACCATCATCGCCGAGCACCATGGCGTCATGGAAACCGCTTGGGTCGACGCTGCTTATATCCTGCATTGGACATGCACCACAGAATATATACACTTTATACATGCAAATGTATGTATGTCTACATTTTTATACACATACAGATATATCCATATGTATATATACATATACATACATACATACATATATATATATATATATATATATATATATATATATATATATATATATATATATATATATATATATATATATATATATATATATATAATATATTATATATATATATATATATATATATATATATATATATATATATATATATATATATATATATATATATATATATATATATATATATATATATATATATATATATATATCGTATGTGTGTGTGTGTGTGTGTTTGTGTGTGTGTGTGTGTGTGTGTGTGTGTGTGTGTGTGTGTGTGTGTGTGTGTGTGTGTGTGTGTGTGTGTGTGTGTGTGTGTGTGTGTGTGTGTGGTGTGTGTGTGTGTGTGTGTGTGTGTGTGTGTGTATGTCTGTGTGTGTGTGTGTGTGTGTGTCTATAAACATGTATACAGACAATCTAGATTGCCAGTTATGATAGTTGACCCTGGTCCCACAATTCGTTTTCTCGACCGAGTACTTGTCATAGAAAACGTGTATTGGGTACACTATAGCAAATAGGACATTCATGTAATATGATTGATTATTACTCAATAATTATATAAAATAACCACATTCTAGTTTCTTTGACGTTCTGCAAATGAAAAAAGTCATCCGGGAAACATGAATTTAGATACCACAAAATTGATAATCTTTTCTTTGTCCGTATATCAATCAACGAACTTTTTATACTTAATATTGGTAATAGAAGCAATTATTTTTTTTATTCGCTATCAGTAGGATCAAAAACGCACGCTGCATTACGCTACAAAAATGAAAGGAGCTCGTATTTCTCTTTTTTTTTTTTTTTGGAAATATCCAAAATACATATGTATTGAGTGCAAAAAAACTGTTATAATGATTATAATAATTATGATAATAATGATAATGAAAACGATAATGGTAATGATAATGATGGTGACAATGATAATAACAGTAATGATAATAATAAAGATAACAATAATAATATAATAATAATGATAATAATAATAATGTAATAATAATAATGATAATAATAATAACAATGATGATGATAATAAGGATAATTATCATATAACAATGATAATGATGATAATAATAACAGCAATAATAATAGTAATAATGATAATAATGACAATAATAATAATGATAATGATATACTAATACTACTACTAATAATAATGATAACAATGATAATAATGATGATAATGATGTAATAATCCCACGACATGACCTCAACAAGACTCAAATTACAAAAGCTCTTCTGCTAATCTTCTAAATTGGTTTAGATGATAAATGGATTATTTTCTTCGCAAAAACTTTCTTTTTTCAAGTCTATGATGTTATGTTGATAAGATTACCAGGAAGAGTGAGGCAAAAAAAACCGCAGCGGTAATTTTTGCTTGGTGGGATACTGCCCATGCAAAACCGCAAACACACACGCACACCAGCTTAGATACACACATACACCAGCATACATACACACACACACACATACATACACGGACATAGGTATATAATTTATGTGAGATCTGAATTCTACGGTAAAAGATGTATCGGGAAGTACCTTATATATTATTACACAAAACTGTGGCGTCAACAAGTCAGATTAAATATTTAGCTTACTGATGACCTGTAGTGTGGCGTGGTAGGGTAATAACCTAATTCACACATATTTTTACTTAAATGACTTACAAAACTTACAGCTAAGACTGGTTGTGTTGGCTTTGACGCGGGGACAAAAAACTTAAATGATATTGATCGCTGCAGAGCGGATTGTCAAGCCAGAAAGGTTTTATTGTGTATGCTGAGCAGGAAAAAGATTGGACGGGGCGACACGTGTATGCTTGTGGTGTCGAAAAGACGATTGTAGTTCCTTTAACTTCCAACCCACAAGAGTAGAATTATCGTATAACTTTATTATCATAATGATACTTATGAGGATAATAATGAGAATGGTGATGGTGATAAAGATGATGATATTAACAACAGCAATAATAATAACAATAGTAATAACAATGATGATGATTATCATTGTTGCTATTATCATTATAATTATTTATATCACCATTATGATAATCCTCATCATTATTATCACCATCAGTTTTTGTCTATAACGAAACCAAGTAAAAATCCCCAATGCAGTTCTTTGTCTCATATCTCTCAAGTAATCGTATTAATGTAACATTCATAGCTTTGGAAAAAAAAAGTGTTCACGCAAGAAATAATCAAATTATCATCTACACTAAGATTTAGAGGATTAGTAGAAGGATTTTTTGTAATTTGAGTCTCGTTGAGGCCATGTTGTGGGATTACCGCCAGAGGAAGCCATAGAAAACGGAGTAAGTATCAGTGCACCAGAAAAAAAATAATTGCTTCACTGAGCTGTAGGACTGCAGTTCCCGATAAAAAGAAGAAAAAAAAAAAAAAACTTGGCGCATACAATAAAAGAAAGAAAAGGAGATAAAAGAAGCCAATAAAAAATAAAGAAGAAAAGCTTATTTTCAGTCTGCGTAATGAAAGCGTTCCTCAGAAAGACGAATCATTAACGGCAATATCTGTATTCTATTTCCAGGATAGATTTAGTTGGTAAGTTAAAGAGAATGTGGATGAAATTGTGCTAGGAGTTTTTATTAGGTATTATTTTCTATACATTTCGATGAGAAAGGAATGTAAGGGGACTATATCTAAGAAGCGTTCGTGTAACCGAAATTTCAAAATGCGCGCGTGTGTGTGCATGTATCTAAACGTGTGAGATCTTATTTATACGTATATGCATGACCATATGCCTTCATATCTGTGCTAATGAGCGCCATCACAACAACAGTGAAGCTTCCTTTAGGCCATGAGAATTAAAGTTCCTGTCATGACTTTCAATAAATTTCATTATTCGTTAAAAAAATCACACAACATCCCAAAAGCTATACTTCCATGCATCAACATCGTCATATCTGCACAATAAACGCATCGGGCTCAGCGTGGTTTTCAAGCCCTGATATGACTGATGTGTAGGCCTACTTACAAGAATACACTTATGAGGGTATGAGAATAGCTGGGAGAGGGCTCAAGGTTGCTCGATACTCATGCTATTTTTCAGCAAAAAAGAAAAAAAAAGAAAAAAAAGATAAAAAAGCAAATCATAAGGCTTTAAATGCTCGCAGAAGTAGATAATGAATAAAGAAAAACAGCCTCATAAATGTTCCTTTTTGCCCGGACGCCAAACAGGAACTTACATTCTTGTGGCCTTAATAATCCGGCATTCAAAAATTCGTCCATCAGTCGCTCTCAATTAACCCATGAATCTAATCTCCCCCTTTGATCGACCTCGCGAAGACCCACGCTAAAGAGACGAGCAGATTAAGAGGAACACACACACACACACACGCACGCACGCACACACACACACACACACACACACACACACACACACACACACACACACACACCACACACACACACACACACACACACACACACACACACACACTAACGCCGCACACACGCACACAGATATACCTTTAAAACTTGAGTCAACAGTTAAATCCAGCTAATTCAACGAAAGAAAATCAATACAACGCATCCAGATGAACGAGGGAACGGCTCATAGATCAAGAGAACTGAATATTTTGCCCCAAAACTCGAAAAAAAAACACTCTAAAGCTGAAAGATCTTTTATCATTCTTGTCAAATTTCCTTACACAGCAGATCGAGAGGAACATGGATCAACAACAGTCTAAGAACAGGCTATAAACTAAGTAAAAAAATGTTTTCTAACCTAAATCAAAGGTTATGTCCCCCCCTATACAACACAGGAACGACATGGCCAACAAAACGAACGTATATTTCCCCCAAACTGAAAGGAAAAATGGCGGGAACTTGTTTTTTTTCCTCATCTTTTATAACCCAAGTCAAAAGTTAAGTCCACCTAATTCAACCAGAGAACCCTGTAACAGCAGATCGAGAGGAACGAGAAGTCGACTTGAGTCCCTGCCAGGAGAGAGGTAGGGTGTTCTTTATCGATTTTAACTACTTTTTCCCCCACGAATTCCCCGAGCCTCGAGACCCAAGCCCGGGAAAAGGCAGAGGGAGATGATCGCTCCCGTATTCACCCGTAGATAAGATTATATGAATTGTTAAAGAGGGCAAGAGAGAGAAGGGAGAGGGAGAGAGAGAGAGAGAGAGGAGAGAGAGAGAGAGAGAGAGAGAGAGATAGAGAGAGAGAGAGAGAGAGAGAGAGAGAGAGAAACAGAAGAGAGAGAAAGGTGATCATATATTTTTTAATGTCTGGGAGGATGATGCGATTTTTTTTTTTTTTTTTTTATAAAATAAAAGTGATGATAATAGTAATTATAGCTACGATCTGCAAGCCAAAGCAGGTCGAAAAAGATGAATGTATTTTCGTCTCTCGATTTTTCAGTACATGTACAGAAATATGTTGCTTAGATATTCACTTCTTTAACTATTTTTCCCCACGAATTCCGAGCCTCGAGAGCCCGGGAAAAGGCAGAGGAGATGATCGACCTCGTACTAAATGAATTGATAGAGGAGAGAGAGGGAGAGAGAGGAGAGGGAGAGAAGAGAGAGAGAGAGAGAGAGAGAGAGAGAGAGAGACAGACAGACAGACAGACAGAGATAGAGAGAGGTGATCATATGTTTTTGATGTATGGGAGGATGATGCGAATATTTTTTTAGGATGTATGAGAGATAAAAAAAAAAAAAAAAAATACGAGAACAATGACGATGATGATGATAGGTGATAAATAATAATGATATTTATGACGATACAATAACAAAAATCTGCAAAAAGAGATTCGCAGAAAAAAAATGCATTTTCGTCTCTCGATTCTTCAGTACATGTACAGAAAGATGTTACTTAGATATTCACTTGTAACTTATTTGCTTAAACCATTTCTCTAATCATTCTACGGAACTACAACGAAATAAAAGGGATTAAAATGAATATCAGGCATCACATGTATAAACTTTATTATAAAATAAATTTCACGTCAATACAAAAAAAGGTAAAGACACAAAAACACCAAATGGTAAACTATACCAAAAGAACTGTTTCTGTATGTATGTATACAGAAACATACGCACTGGCAATATATAAAATATATGAAGGTTGCAGTTGCACATGCATACTGTTCGGCATGATGCACTGACAGAGCAAAATACACACGCAAGCACACGTACACTTATGCACGCACATGAACATATATGTATATGTATGTTTACACACACACACACACACACACACTACATAACATATAACATATATGTATATGTATGTTTACACACACACACACACACACACATACATATATATATATATATATATATATATATATATATATATATATATATATATATATATATATATATATAATAATACTAGAGACACTAGCACCACATACATACATTGCACACACACACACACCACTACGTGTATTTCGCTTTTGGCTTCCTGTGGTTGAAACGACAACCAATCCACTAAGACTATGCGATAACTGCCTATGGATGAGGACAACGGGTGAGACTCCCTCGCTCAGGCTATTCCGAGCGGGGCGACCTGGAAGCACCGACACAGCCTACTTGAACCTCGTGTGAACCCACTTTGCACCGAGCAGAGTTAGCATAGGGGTTGTTCTACGGTATTCTACGGCTCTGGGGATTATTGGTGTTGTTGTGGCTTGTCATACTCGCAGTTATGAAATACCTTTTGCGTTTAGCTGAGTCCTTACGTACTAAATTACCTTTGATTTTGGCATTGCAGAGAGCCCTTGTTTATATGTATATTTATACATACATATACATATATGAATAGACATATATATATATATATATATATATATATATATATATTATATATATATATATATATACATATATTCATGTGTGTCTGTATGTATGTATGTATGTATGTATGATTATATATACATATACATATATACATACATACATACATACATACATACATATATATATATAATATATATATATATATATATATATATATATATATATATATATATATGTATATGCACACACAGGCACACATATATGTATAAAAGAATATTTTTGGCACACTTAGGACAATCGCGGAAGATTTATAGAACCTTCATTTCAACGAGAACCGGATCAACTTCAATATGAGTCAATGTGTGTAATGCAACGTAACAAAGGCGAAAGCACCTTTGAAAACTAACATAAATAAATGCTTATGAGATGTGTAAAAAGATATAAAAAAATACCACAGCGTACAAACAAAAAAAAGAAAAAGAAAAAAAAATCATTTTGGCAATGAAGGGTTAGCATGATCAATGGATTCTGAAAATGCCGAAACATTTTGAAAAGGAAAATTACATGGGTGAGATAGCTATATGATATATAACAATATATTTAACTTCATGTTCTTTCTTCTTTCCTGACATGGTTCATCACCAGTCACTAAGATGCCAGAAAGATGATCAAATATCAACTGCAGAGGAAACTTTTTTTTTTTTCTTCTCTTGATAATAATTTCAGGAGAAACCGGCAATGATTCTGCCTGAGACTGCAACGTTTGCAACACAAAAGACCACTTTGCAGTCCTAGAATTGATTTTTGTCTCCAGCTATTCTTTCATTTTTAATGTTTTTTTTTTTTCAAGAGTGGTCGCCCTGAATGAGCGAGGAAAATGGCGCTCATTATATCTCTCCGT
>NW_020869615.1:838657-841157 GCF_003789085.1 Penaeus vannamei | reverse complement strand
CATCACACAAATACCATCCGAGAGAGCCTCCAACCATTCCCATTCCTCCTTCACTTACTGGAATGCGGTTCCAACTTGATTTCGTTTCTCTCCTTCTTCACGAGCGTCTGAATCTGGCCCGTGTAGAGCATCGTGTCGGCGCGAAGGACGACCTCCACCTCGTGCTCCTTGTTGCTCTTGTTCTCGACCACCACAGTCGACCTGAGGAGAAAGAGATCGTGAATTCTCGATGTCTGGAGTAATATCTCTTTTGGTACTCCGGAAAAAAGTGAATATTAACTTCGGTAAAATCTTTGGTAATGTAGAAAATAGAAATAAAAAAAAAGCTGATGGGAAAAAGAAATATTCATAGAGATATGTCCTTTTGGAGAATATTAACTTTGATAACTCTCTTAGTAATGCAGAAAATAATATAGAGGAAATTGATTTTTTTTTGGATAATATTACCTTACAGAAAATAAAAAGAGGAAATTAAAAAAAGGGAAAAAATACTCATAGAGATATATATCATTTTGGAATTTTCGGTAAAGACGGAATTTGACGAGAGATAAAACTTAATAAGACGGAAAATAACGGGCGATGGCATAGATATCACATTATGTTATATTATGTAAAATATTTTGATAATCTCATAAAGATAATATAAATAGCCTACGTAATATAAATCCGATATCCGATAAATTCCAAAGTCGTATTGAACACGTGATCAATTTGTAATTAACGATTATCGCCAAGATTATTATTTGAAATAATTCTTTGGGTGATTAACACAAATTGCTTGCATTGATCCCGCCATGAACAGATAAAATAAAGTATGCTCTATGACTACTAAAATCCCTCATATATCTGAGTGATTATCAGCATAATAACTCAAATACTAATTCGATTCCACCATTAAGAGTTTACAATCTGATATCATGAGATTTAAAAACGTCCAAATTTAATAAAACCGCAAATAGGGTACGAACGACTCATGAGATCGACGGAAGGAACGAAGAGCCATCTTAAAATAAAAATAATTCACCCGAGAAAATTTCAACGGGAAAAATCCTGCAATGGCGTCACCGTGACAACATCACTTCTCGATGATTCCATGCCTGACTTGAACTCATCGATTTGTGCGACACGCCGGTGCATCAGAACGGCCCGCATCTTCACGGAGAATTTCGAAAAAGGTAAAGCGAAAGGAGGAATAAATACGAATAAGGAGATAATTTACGTGAAAAGATAGGGACAGAAACAAAAAACGAGAGCGAATAACAGAGGAAGCGAGAGGTGCGCATTGGCCATGTGGTCGATCGGGGATGTCGCAGGTCGGGCTCGTTCACATCCAAAAAAACAGGATATATTTGTGATGTGAGTACTCGTTCACATCCAAAATAAAGACAATTTAATTTTGTGATGCGAGTACTCGTTCACATCCAAAATAAAAACAATTTAATTTTGTGATGTGAGTACTCGTTCTCATCCAAGATATAGACAATTTATATCTGTGATATGAGTACTCGTTCACATCAAATAATAATAAGAAAAAAGCAAGCTATCTTTGCAATGTGAGTACTCGTTCACATCCAAGGAAAAAAATCGGGATATCTTTATGATGGAATACTCCTTCACATCCAAAGAGGCGGGATATTTTATGTGATGCGAGTACACATCCAATAATTGTTTAATTGCGGTTACTAAATTTCTTTTATTCAATTTCATTTACTCATTTTGTTCGTACAGAAAAACGTATCTGATTTTTTTATTTTTATTTTTTTCATCTTTAGGAATGTCTGAACTGTAAGCGTAATTAAGTGATTTGATATCTATTTAAATTGCTATTTATTTTTTTCTCATTCCTAGCTTGTCAAAATGTACATAATATTCATACAATAATAAGGACATCAAAACAAATACCGCACATAACATCCAACTCAGAACCAAACATTAGATTAAAATTATCAAATACCAACCAATAAGTAACAGATAATTAGGTACAGGTAATAGATAATTTCTATATCAAAATTATCTATTACCAACCAATAGGACGTCCCTTTGATCTAATATGCCGCCACCCCCCCCCCCCTCCGCTGCAGGAATTCTCACCACGTCCAGTTCTTCACACAAAGACAGTTGCAAATCGACAGAATATTGCAGCATGAGAAGCTAGCCGGGATCGCAACAGGAAAGAGGGAGGGAGTTGTAAAGAGGAGGGGAAGGGGAAGGGGGGAAGTTGCAGGAAAGGTGTGGGGGGGGGGGATTTGTAAAGAGGAGGGGAAGGGGGGGGGGGAAGTTGCAGGAAAAGTGTGTGTGGGGGGGAGAAAGGGGAGTTGCATAAGGAGTGGGCATTGTAGAATAAGGGGGGGGGGGTGTTATAGAAGGTGCAAGGTAGGAGTAGCTTCATAAGGGGATGGGGGTGGAGGGGGGGGGGAGTTGCAGAAAGGGGTAGGAGTTACTGCAATTGGTGGAGAGTCATAGAAAGGGGGGGGGAGTAACTGCAATGGGGGTCGCAGAA
>NW_020869615.1:823657-833657 GCF_003789085.1 Penaeus vannamei | reverse complement strand
GGATTTCTCGGAACACTGGGTTTTCCGTGCGGGCGGCAGCCATGATTCATCCGAGCCTAGATACTGAGTGAACTTTATGTGTGCATGTGCAGCTTTTGTTTGTGCGTTTGTGTTTATGCACACACAAACACACCGACATACATATGTGTGTATATATATATATATATATATATATATATATATATATATATATATGATATATATATTTATATATATGTATATACTTATACACACATGTACACACACACACACACACACACACACACACACACACACACACACACACACACACACACACACACACACACACACACACACACACGCACACACACACAACACAACACACACACACACACACACACACACACACACACACACACACACACACACACACACAACACACACACACACACACACACACACACACACAACACACACACACACACACACACACACACACACACACACATACACACACACACACACACACACTCACACAAACATATATATGTGTGTGTATGCGTGTGTGATAAAAATCAAAAACAAAAACAAAAGACGCGACGCCTCACCCCTCCGTCTTGCGTCCGAGCAGCTTCATGGGCTGGCAGGGGCCGCGGTACTTCCAGAACAGCTTGTCGGCGTTGACTTCGGCGAACACGAAAGGAACGTCGTACGGTTTGTTGATGTCGCCCTTCTTGATGGCCGCCAGGGAGGCCGGCCCGCAGCGGTACTGGCCTGGGGGCGGGGAGGAAAGTTGTTGTTATTTGTTTGTTTGTTTATTTTTTGTTGTTTGTTTGTTTGTTTGTTTTATTTTCATTTTTTGTTATTCATTTATTTGTTTATTTTCATTTTGTTATTTATTTATTTGTTTATTTTCATTTTGTTATTTATTTATTTGTTTATTTTCTTTTTGTTGTTCTTTCTTTCTTTATTTACTTGTTTATTTTCTTATTGTTGTTTGTTCGAATTCGTAGAGGTGGAGGTGGAGGTAAATTTCCGAATGCTAGTAAGGATTAATGGTATGATGTATTGGTGGTAAGCTGCACTTAATTCCGGAATCATACTCATAAATCATCTTGAGTTAGAAAAAAAAATACTTGTAAATTATTAGCTTACATTCATGATCCCTATTTTATGGGATGGAATAATTTCGCCACGGCATCAAAATTTGAGTTATAACACATAACCTAGAATATTGTAACATCTTAACCCTTCCCCCGTGGGATTTTTCTTCCACCCCTGCCTCCCTCCTCCTCTGACCCCTCTAAAACCCCTCTAACCCTTCTCCATGGGGGCCATTCCACTCCTCCTTACTCTACCACCATCCTTCAACCCACCCTCTTCCTCTGACCCCTCTGTCCATTCGCCCATGGGAACCCTCCTCCTCTGGTTCCTCTAACCCTTCCCCCGTGGGTCTTTTCTTCCACCCCCTGCCCTCCCTCCTCCTCTGACCCCTCTAACCATTCCCCCGTGGGTCTCCTCCTCCTTCTACCACCCTCTTCCTCTGACCCCTCTGACCATTCCCCCGTGGGTTTCCTCCACCTCCCTCTACCCACCGTCCTTCTCTGACCCCTTTAACTATTCCCCCATGGCTCTTTTCTTCCATCCCCTGCCCTCCCTCCTCCTCTGACCCCTCTAACCCTTCCCCCATGGGTCTCCTCCACCTCCCTCGGGCTCCCCTGTCCTTCCCACAGCCCCCCCTCGCCCACCTACCGTCACTCTCCTCCTGCGGCGTCGCGTCGATGCACTGCCACCCCTTGTACTCGGCGCCCAGGTCAGGTCGGGTCATCCACACCTCGTTCCAGACGTGGAAGTTCCAGACCGAGTCGGCGTTGAGGCGCTCGATAGCCTCGCCCTCGTCGTCGAAGAACAGGTCGATCGTGAGGGAGTTGTGGGTGTCGTGGGCGGAGGCGAAGTTGGTGATGGAGCGGCAGGGGATGCCGATGGCGCGGCAGGCGGAGGTCACGACGCCGGAGAAGACCCAGCACTGGCCGAACTTCACGGGCTTCTTGGTCTTGAAGTACTCCTGCAGGATGAGCTGGGAGCCGCCCCACTTCGTAGGAGGCGTCCCCCCGCTGTAGTCGCTGCTCCAGTTACCCACCAGCACGCCGGAGTCATCGGGGGAGTTGACCTGAAGGAGGGAAGGGGGTCTGGTTACCGCCGGAGGAGGTTCTCTCTCGTGGATTTGCATTTGTGTTTAAAGAGGAAACCTGCTTTGTTTAGGGTTAGTATATGCTGCCATCGTTGTTATATGTTTGTTTTTAATTCTTATTCGGGTTAATCTTATGGTTTTTGTTTATTACCGTATACTCCTTTATCAATTATTTTCTTATGTCTATTTCTCTCTACCTTTCTCTGTATTTGCGTCTCTCTCTCTCTCTCTCTCTCTCTCTCTCTCTCTCTCTCTCTATCTCTCTCTCTCTCTCTCTCTCTCTCTCTCCATTACATCCATCCCCACAGGGAGATAGAGAGATAGAGAGAGAGAGAGAGAGAGAGAGAGAGAGAAAGAAGAGGTATGTATGTGTGCATGCACACACACACACACACACACGTCATGCTCTCTCCTTCTCAGCAACGCCACGACTTCCAAAGAGCAGCAAAAATCCCGAGAGCTCCTTCTTAAACGTCTCTTCGCTAATGAGGGAGACAACGGCCGCCTAACAGGTCCCCGGAGAAGGTCAAGACAAAGAAAGGTCCTCACCCCGGCGGAGATAGCCCTCGTGACCTTGATGGGGTCGCCCCTGTTGGAGGGGGACATGCGGCACACGGAGCTCAGCACGTAGAGCACGCACTCCAGGATGTCCTCCTCGAACTGCGCGAAGTTCCAGGCGCACGGACGGTGGAAGTTGGTGGTGCCTCTCCAGATGAGACCCGAGTCGTTGAGGACGTACTCCTGCTTCTCGGCCGCGCCCTCCAGGTAAACGGCGTCGCCTGCAACAGGGGCGATTAGATTTTTTTTTTTTTTTTTTCGTCCTTTGGTATCGTTTCTTTTGTTTGTTTGTGTATTCGTCTGTTGTTTTTATTTGATTTTCATTCTTTGTTTTTTGTTTCTTCTGTTTATTTATGTATTTTGATTTTGTTTTTCCTTCTTTGTTATTGTTTCTTTTGTTTGTTTGTGTATTCGTCTGTTGTTTTCATTTGATTTTCATTTTTTGTTTTTGTTTCTTTGTCTATTTATGTATTTTGATTTTGTTTTTCATTCTTTGTTGTTGTTTCTTTGTTTATTTATGTATTCGTCTGTTGTTTTATTTGTTTGCCTATCTATTCATTTATCTATTTACATAGTGGAATAATTAAGTAATTGATAATTCTATTCATCTGTTTACTTATCCATTTATTTACCTATTTATGTATTGAGTGATTAGCTAATTGATAATTTGATTTACTTATTAATTTATTTGTCTTATATATTTAATCATCTATTCATATATAAATTTATTCACCTACTTATTTATTCCCATTTATTCATTCATGCATTTATTCAGTTATTCATTATGGAACGAATGTGAGGTAATTAAGTGCCATTAAGTTTATGGAAAATTTGAATCGTGGCTCTAAACTGCATTTTTTTAAACTTATATAACATCTTCATTATGAACGCAATAAAAATAAAACTCGCTTTCGGGACATTAAAAAAAATCGCAGCACTCCATTAGCCTTCACAATAAAATCCACTTACAAAATTAACAAAAAAGAAAGAAAGAAAGAAAGAAAGATGGGAAAAAAAAAGATTCTGAAGCTGATAAAAAAAAAAAACTTATTACAGACAGCCTGCATTTAAAATCTACCTACCTCATATACCCTAAAAAATAATTTTGAAACTAATGAAAATAATAATAATAACTATAAAACCACTTAGCAAGGAAAGATACAAAAACAATTCTTCACCTTAAAACTGATGTTAATAATGACAAAAAAAAAACAACAACAAGGAAAGGAAAAAAAATCCCTCACCCTAAAACTAATGTAAATAATGACAAAAAAAACTCACCAAGTAACGAAAGAAAAAAGTAAAAAAAAAAAAAAAAAAAAAAAACTCACTCTAAAACTAATATAAATAACGACAAAAACACTCACCAAGGAAAGGGAAAAATGAAAAAAAAAGACTCACCTTGGCACCAAGGATTGAAGAGGAGGAAGAAAGTGGACTCGCAAGGGTACGTGTGGGTCTTGTCGCCCGATTGCACGTCCACTTCCATCTTCCACTCGCCCACGATGGCCTTGCAAGACGTCGTGATCTGCAGGGAGTTGCAACATGAGGTAGAGAGGACTTATGGGGAGGAAATCATGTGTGGTCAGTTAGTTTGTGTGTTTGTTTGTTCATTTATCTGTCTATATGTCTGTCTGGCTGGCTATCGATCTGTTTATTTATCTATATTTCTATTCATCTTTATCTTTATTTATTCATCTATATCTATATCTATCTATTTCTAAATATATCTATATCTATCTGTCAATCTATTTATCTATATACATCTGTGTGCGTGTGTGTATGTGTGCACACACTCATACATATATGTGTATGTATATGTATATATATACATATATATATATATATATATATATATATATATATATATATGTATATATTATATATACCTATATACTGCATATATATATATATATATATAATATATATATATATATATATATATATATATATGTATATATATATATATATACATATATATATATATATAATATATATATATATATATATATATATATATATATATATATATACACACATATATACATATATATGCCTATATATAGATACGTATACATACGTACATACATACATACATACATACATATATATATATATATATATATATATATATATGTATATATATATATATATATATATATATAATATATATATATATACGTATATAAGTGTGTATAAACACACACACACACACATATATATGTGTGTGTATATATATATATATATATATATATATATATATATATATATATATATATATATATATATATATATATATATATATATATATATATACGTATATATGTGTGTACACACACACACGCACACACACAGATACAGTGTGTGTGTGTGTGTGTTTGTGTGTATGTGTGAATATATATCAGTGTGTAATAGACATACGCGCTTTCTTGAAGGCTTATAGCAAGTCCTTGTTTATTTTCTTCACTAACAACTACTCTAAATCTGATTATATTTTGGTTCGTCTCTCAATATGCTTTCTTCGGCCACTTGTGCCTACTTGAGGTCTACCCGAATCACCTGTCAGTCATCATAAGACTCTTAAACTCGATACCGAATGTTTATCACTATTCATTATGTTCTGAATGTTGTTGAGAAAGGCTATATTATCTTACTGCATTTAACTCTTACTTGTCTATTTACCTCAACCGCTGTATACATTTCAAAGTGTTTTATTGAACGTAAAACACCCATTCTTCTCGAACAACCTTCACCTAGGAACTGCACCTTACAAAGGCCATTTATGGGTGAACTACCACTGAATGTCATCTGCGTCTATTTTAACAACCCCTTAAGTGCATTTTATCGCCTCACCGACAGAACGATGGAAGTGTCTGTCGTCTCTTTGATCTGGGCGCTCCACCCGCTGTCGCTCTCGGTGCCAATGCCAACGCCGACCAGGGTGCCACTTCCGAAACTGGGGCTCTTTGAGTCTGGAAGGTTTTGTTGGATGGGACGGTCTTATTTTGGGAAGTTTTGTGGTGTGTGTCATTGAAAAAAAGGGTTTTGTTGGATGGGATGATCTTATTTTGGGAAGTTTTATGGTGTATGTCATTGAAAAAAAATGTTTATCTCTCGTTTTTATTCTCATTGTATTCGGAAACGTTGGGACCGTGGAGTTCCTTCTAACTGAAATAAAACAGGCATTCTTAAAGGTGAAGAAATCAAATCTGAAATTTAGTAATAAAAAAATATACATAATTACACTTGAGCAAAATAATTACATCTCCAGCTGTCAGCGCACAGCCTCCTTCCTCTCCCTCTCCACCTCAGCCTCCTCCTCCCCTCGCCACTCCCTCCTCCCTCCCTCCTCCCTCCTGCCCTCCCTCCCTCCCTCCTCCTCCTCCTCCCTCCCTCTCCCTGCCCTCCTCCCTCTCCCTCCCTCCTCCCTCCCTCCTCCTGCCCTCCCTCCCCTCCCTCGCCCTTCCTCCCTCCTCCCCCTCCCTCCTGCCCTCCCTCCTCCTCCCTCACTTACCAGCGACGGTGAAGACGAGAGACAGCTTGTCCTTCTCGCTGTCCATTGGCTTGTTGGTGTTGAGCGTGATGGAGAAAGCCTGGCCTCTCCTCACCACCAGTCGGGGCTTCTCTCGCTCCATCAGCTCGTACTCGTTGGTGTGGTGTGGGATCCCATTTTCCTTCGTCATGAGGTTGAAGTTCTTTATCGATAAGAATTCTATAGGGAGGGCGAAGAATAGGATTAGATTCCGTTTCTATACGTGTGAAAAAGGTTTCTTTAAGAAGAGTAAATGTATGGGAATTTACTTATTAATGAGAATGGAGGAATGAAAGCAATAGCAGTGTTTTAAAGCTAATATTCATGATAGAGTTTTGCTAAATAGTTGTTGTCTTCGGTGAGCAAACCAACAGGAGCTCATAAGTTGTACTGATTACTAATACAGGATACTATGGCCTTAGGGTTCAGTTTCGCGGGCCTTCGTGTCTCTCTCGGATGCCATAAACAAGATAATTATTCCCCGTTCCTATGTCTAATCTTCTCTTCTTTGTTCTTTCAATTCTATAACCTGTGGTGACCGTAGGATTAGTACATTAGATATCGCCAATTATTTTCATGTATCTTTTTTATTATATAAGTGTTCCAGTTGGTAAAAATAAGCCATTTTTTAGGACTAGAAGTTTCGTTATAGAAGGAGTGTTGTTTTAACTAATCTCTGTTTTCCTGTGTCCACTGCTACTTCTTGTACGTTACTTTATGCTTCTTCGGTAGCCACCTGTCGATTTGTGCGTTTGTTTATTTACTCATGTTGCTACCATGAAATGTCTGCGTTTGTTTACATTCACTCGTCCACGTGAGTGTTTGAATAAAACCTTCTTCTCCTATTTACCTATCATAATAAACGTAAGTACGAGAACAAAAGTTGATGCACGTTTGTATACATGTGTTTGTCTCTCCCCTCTCCCCCTCCCCCTCCCCTCCAGCCCCCTTTGGCAGTGAGCAGCAGCCCCCCCCCTACCCCCTGCCAGTACCCCGCTACACCTGGAAGAATGCAGCGCTGTGACCTTGCCAAGAGTGAACGCGGCCATCCCTCTGTCCGCTGTCTGTCGGGCTCGCTGTCAGCTGTGCGAACGCTTGTACTCGGGATCAGCTGGAATTCTTGGCATTCGCTTTTCGTTGAATTTTGATTTCAAAATTGAATGAGGGATGATTATCCTTATTTCGGATACAATATAAAGTCTTATAGATATTAAGGATATGTAATTAATCCACTGCTATTGCTTTAGTCTGCTTTCGAGGGGGAAAAAATATGGTTTGAATTTTAGGGGAAAAAGAGAAAGATGACATGACTCGAAATGCGAGATTCCGCGAAATACTCTTGCTAAATCCTGTCGTTAACTAGAATATATTGTATCCAAGAAGACACTTATGTTAAACATTCTGCGCTAATCTTGTATTTTAGTTGTTAAAGTTCATTAGTTCAAGAAAAGAACAACAAAAGAAGGATTAATGACATTTTTTTATGTAGTTGTTGTTGATGTTAGAGGAAAGAACCTCGTGCTCAAATAAATTTCAAGATCTGTAAGAAAAAAGTAATAAAACAAAATACAAAATACGGAAACGAACAAATAAAAAATGCTCTTGGAAAAACAAATACACAAATACTCTTGGAAATACAAATAAAAAATACTTTACGTAAAACAAATACAAAATTACTCCGCGACATACCGTACAATACAAAGAAAATCGCTTTGAAATCACTTTGTTTATTTCATCACCAACTGCTTATCTACAACGGCCAGCTTAACTTCAGGAAGTTTCTCAATACACAAACTTTAAACCCCTTGGGCTTCCCCTGCCACTCAGCCTATGCCTTCCGTCTGACTTTAGTAGATTTAGATATAGGCCTATCGCGGGAAGACCCAAGAGACATAGGCAAAGAGGAAACGGCAAATTTGACGCAAGTAGTTTTGAAAGAAAGAAAATTACGACAGTTTTCGAAATGGTGCAAATTTGACGTAAGCAGTTTTGAAAGAAAGAAAAAAAGATTACGACAGTTTTCGAAATGGTCTAAAAACGAAAAATCACCTGGGGATTGTATAGGATTTAATATGTTGATCTCACGTGTTTTTAATTATTTTTCTTGTAATTAATAGAATAATGACCAGAGCGATTTTCAGAACGACTGAGTCTTTTAAAAGGGAATTGCGGAATGATTATGAATATTAAAGATAATAGTAATAGTGTTAGCAATGATGATTGTATTTCTGTTATCACCATTGTTACAGAGATTGTTAGAAGTGTTAGTATTGCTATTAGTATTAGTATTAGTATTATCATTCCCATTATTGTATTATAATTATTGTTATTATAATTTTATTTCTATCATTTTGGTTATCATTATCACAATCACTATAATAATGATGATCATTATGATATTGTATATTAAAATTGTCTATATTGCTTGTTCTTACATATTCTTGTTTTGTTATAATGATCATCATAATTATCGTCATTGTTATTATTATCCTTATTACCACTATCATGACTATTGTTATTATCATCATTATCATAACTATTATTATTATTATTATCATTATTATCATTACCATTATTATCATTACTACTATTATTATTATCATTATTATTACCAGTTATCATTATTGTTATTATCATCATTATTGTTATTATTGTAATTGGTATTAATATATTTATGATTATGGTTGCTATTGTTATTATTAATATCATCATTGTTATTATTATTATATATTATTATTATTATTATCATTATTATTATTATCATTATCATTAGTAGCACTATTAATAATAATAATAATAATCATTATCATTATCATTAATAATATTATCATTAGTATCATTATTATTATCATCATTAATTATTATCATCATCATTATTATTACTATCATTGTCATTATCATAATCATTATGAATATGACCATGATTAATATCACCATAATCAATATTATCATATCATATTTACAGCGATTATTACAATCCTTATTATCACCGCCAACATAGTTATAAAGATGATGAAGTTAATGATAAACTAATGGGAAAAATGTATATTATTTGAGATTGATATTAGTAATCAAACTGACATTAAACATTAAGCTACACACAAGCTTTCAATTTAAAAAAAACAGCAAAGTATAGTTAAGAGCAATTCGTGAAAGTACACAATAATTAGTCATGTTAAAAACACAGCCACATATAGTTAAAAGCAATTTATGAAAGCACACAATAATTAGTCCTGTTAAAAACACAGCCAAATATAGTTAAAAGCAATTCGTGAAAGCACACAATAATTAGTCATGTTAGTAAACAAGCAATTCAGTCATTGGTTAGAACAACACAGCTACCACTTAGCACTAACTAGCAGCCGGCCTCCATTAAGCTTTACGTACCATCAGGAACGGTCACAACTGCAGACAGCACCCAGGAGAATAAAGAAGTAAAATAGATAAGAAAATATTAGTTCGTTGTCCTCATGGCAATACTCGAAGCTCTCTTGGTAAAGTTTTTTTGGGGCAAAACAACAACAACAACAACAAACGAGAGCGGAAGCTTAAGAGGTCTATGTTAATATCAAAAAGAATGTTTTACTACAGATTTTTGTTTGTTTGTCTTTACTTGCATTACGTTTGGATGTGAAGCAAAGCTGTATAATCTGTAGCTTCCCAAAGTAATGGTTGACTTGACATGCAATTACTATTTTGTTCGTCTTTTAGATGGCGTTGAAGTCTGCACTACTAAAGCGTTTACATGATTACTACTT
>NW_020869615.1:808657-821157 GCF_003789085.1 Penaeus vannamei | reverse complement strand
CGATTTTATTCTATTCTACTTATTACTTCACAAATAATATTTTTCTTACATTTATTTACATTCAAAAGATATACAGCAACATCTGCTGCATTTCTTCCATCATGAAGTATTGGAAGAAAAATGTTCCTTTAATACACTATTTTATTCTTCTACTTATTACTTTAATATTTTTCTTACACATTCAAAAGATACATAACATCTGAATTTCTTCATCATGAAGTATTGGAAGAAAAACTTAATACACTCCTTCTACACCACAAATAATATTTTTCTTACATTAATTTACATTCAAAAGATACACAGCAACACCTGCTGCATTTTCCCCATCACGAAGTATTGGAAGAAAAAATCATTCCTTTAATACACTTTTTTAATTTTTCTACTTATGACCACAAATAATATTTTTTCCTACATTAATTTACATTGAAAATATTGGAAGAAAAATCATTCCTCTAATACACTCGATTTTAGGAGAAAAAAAAATGCCACAGGGATGACGTCACTAGACAGGTTGTGACAGTAATACTGGTCCTCTCGCCCTGCCGCGCCGGTGTCCAGTTACGCCTCCGTCTACTCCGCCCAGAGTTGCTCTCTCCTCCCGTGCTTATCCCTGTCGTGCATTCTCCTCCTTCGCGTCTCATTACACCATTACTCCCGTGCTTATCCCTGTCGTGCATTCTCCTCCTCCTTCGCGTCCCATTACACCATTACTCCCGTGCTTATCCCTGTCGTGCATTCTCCTCCTCCTTCGCGTCTCATTACACCATTACTCCCGTGCTTATCCCGTCGTGCATTCTCCTCCTCCTTCGCGTCTCATTACATTACTCCCGTGCTTATCCCTGTCGTGCATTCTCCTCCTCCTTCGCGTCTCATTACACCATTACTCCCGTGCTTATCCCTGTCGTGCATTCTCTCCTCCTTCGCGTCTCATTATTACTCCGTGCTTATCCCCGTCGTGCATTCTCCTCCTCCTTCGCGTCTCATTACACCATTACTCCCGTGCTTATCCCTGTCGTGCATTCTCCTCCTCCTTCGCGTCTCATTACACCATTACTCGTGCTTATCCCTGTCGTGCATTCTCCTCCTCCTTCGCGTCTCATTACACCATTACTCCCGTGCTTATCCCCGTCGTGCATTTCCTCCCTTCGCGTCTCATTCACCATTACTCCCGTGCTTATCCCTGTCGTGCATTCGCCTCCTCCTTCGCGTCTCATTACCCATTACTCCCTGCTTATCCTGTCGTGCATTCTCCTCCTTCGCGTCTCATTACCCATTACTCCCGTGCTTATCCCTGTCGTGCATTCTCCTCCTCCTTCGCGTCTCATTACACCATTACTCCCGTGCTTATCCCTGTCGTGCATTCTCCTCCTCCTTCGCGTCTCATTACACCATTACTCCCGTGCTTTCCTGTCGTGCATTCTCCTCCTCCTTCGCGTCTCATTACACCATTACTCCCCGTGCTTATCCCTGTCTGCATTCCTCCTCCTTCGCGTCTCATTACACCATTACTCCCGTGCTTATCCCTGTCGTGCATTCTCCTCCTCCTTCGCGTCTCATTACACCATTACTCCCGTGCTTATCCCTGTCGTGCATTCGCCTCCTCCTTCGCGTCTCATTACACCATTACTCCCGTGCTTATCCCTGTCGTGCATTCTCCTCCTCCTTCGCGCATTATCCCTGTCGTGCATTCTCCTCCTCCTTCGCGTCTCATTACACCATTACTCCCGTGCTTATCCCTGTCGTGCATTCGCCTCCTCCTTCGCGTCTCATTACCATTACTCCCGTGCTTATCCCGTCGTGCATTTCTCCTCCTTCGCGTCTCATTACACCATTACTGCTTATCCCGTCGTGCATTCTCCTCCTCCTTCGCGTCTCATTACACCATTACTCCCGTGCTTATCCCGTCGTGCATTCTCCTCCTCCTTCGCGTCTCATTACACCATTACTCCCGTGCTTATCCCCGTCGTGCTTTCTCCTCCTCCTTCGCGTCTCATTACACCATTACTCCCGTGCTTATCCCTGTCGTGCATTCGCCTCCTCCTTCGCGTCTCATTACCCCATTACACCTATTACCACAATCCAAGAAGACTCAAAATAACGGAGAGGAAGCGTGACTCAAGATCGACTCGCGAACCCCCGCCTCCCGCGCCGCCGAGACCTCCCGCCGCTTCCTCCTTTCTCAAAGAACCTGAAATAAGACTCGTGGAAATGCGTCTTTGCGAGTCGCCTAAAATGAGGAGAGTCATGAGCGCGATCGATTGAGGTGAAATGGAAACGAGGACGACGAAGGGTTTGGGTACTTCAGGGCCGGCTGGGGAAGGGGTTGAGGTAAAAGGAGGAGGAGGAGGGGAAGAGGAGGGGTGAGGTAAAAGGAGGAGGAGGAGGAGGAGGAGGAGGAGGAGGATGAGGTAAAGGAGGAGGAAAAGGAGGTAATTGAAGGAGGAGGAGGAGGAGGGAGGGGTTGAGTAAAAGGAGGAGGAGGAGGAGGAGGAGGGGTTGAGGTAAAAGGAGGAGGAGGAGGAGGGGGATTGAGGGTAAAGGGAGGAAGAGGAGAAAGGAGGAAGGGAAGAGAGGAGGAGGAAGAAGGGGAAGAGGAAGAGAGGAGGGAAGAGGGGAAGATGAGGAGGAGGAGGAAGAAGGGGAAGAGAGGAGGAGGAAGGGTTAAGATAAATGAAGGAGGAGGGGAGGAGGGTTTGAAGTTGACGGATGATGGTGAGTGGCCACGTGTGTGCGTAACATAGACATAAAAGGCTAAACGACGTGAAAAAGCCCTTGTGGTTGCGATGGGCGTGAGGAAATAGTAGACAGCGCCAGCCTCTCTACTTCCGGTTGGGGGGGAGGGGGGTCGGCAGTAGACACCTTCCCGGCAACGGCTGGCGGCGCGAATGATTTCCTCTCGCCCTCTATCCCTCTTTCCTCGTTTTCTTTTCTCTCTCGCTCTCTTGCCTTTTCTCGTTTAATCTCGTCCTTCTTTTCGCCTTCTCCCTTTTCCTCGCTTCTTCTCGTTCTCTTGCCTTCCCTCGTCCTCCCCGTTTCCCCGCTTCTTTTTCGCTCTCTTCACTTCCCTCGCTAATTCTCGTCCTATCGCCTTCCCTCTTTTTTTTCGCCATCTCCCCTTCCCTCGCTATTTCTTGCCCTCTCGTCGCCCCTCCCTTTTTCTCGCCCTCTCCCCTTCCCTCGCTTTCTTCACCCTCTCCCTTTTCCTCGCTTCCTTCACCCTCTCCCCTTCCCTCGCTACTTTTTGCCCTCTCGTCGCCCCTCCCTTTTTCTCGCCCTCTTCTTCTTTCGCCCTCTCCCCTTTCCTCGTTTCTGGCACCGCCCTCCTCTGGCCGCGGTCTGGCCACACCGCCACCGAGTGTTGTTCGCACCGCCTCTCAGGAATGCCTCTTCCCCACTGCCTGTCAGACACTGCGCTTAGGATATTTTTCCCCTTTGGCTTTATTTACGTCTATTAAATATTGCGAGGAACACCCTTACTGCTATGTACGTTTAATTTTATGTAAGCGGGCTATTCTCGAGGCCAGCGTGTGTCATCGGCCGAGCAGCGCCAAGGAGAAGCCAGGAGCCACGTCCTTTTCAACGAGTCTCTGTTATTTTACTGTCACTTGGCTATTTTTAAGCGAACGGAGGCGACGGATCAACTCGTTTTCTAACTGCTCGTTGCTGTGGCGAAGAAAGCCTTGTTAGCTGGAGAAATTATAGGAAAGAAAAGAATATTTTATGGTCATGATTACGATGGTAACTTTCGACGGCAATTTGGGAATTTCAACGCTATGTAGAATCTGTCTTCATGCGCCACCTTAACTTCCTTCTATATGCAAACAGAAATCCAACAGTTACGCCAAATGACAGGGGGAGATTGACCTAACGTCTTTGCATCCTCAGTCAGCCAATTTGACACCAGGTGCCAGCCGCGGCATCTGTAAACAGCTCGAGTGCCAAAACCTCAAGTCGGATGAGATTGGGATCAATGAAGAGTTAGCTGCTTTGAAGGCGAGGTTCGCTACCGAGTTTTGTCCCATAAAAGTCACATGAAACACTTCGAATAATTTTAGGATGTAGAAATAAGGACTAATGGAGAGAGAGAGAGAGAGATAGAGAAAGGGAGAGAGACAGACAGAGACAGAGAGAGAGAGGAGAGAAGAGAGAGAGAGAGAGAGAGAGAGAGAGAGAGAGAGAGAGAGAGAGAGAGAGAGAGAGAGAGCTAGGGAGGGGAACCCACGAGGAAGGAAGAGAAAGGCATGTGCGTGGTCTATCCCCCAGCCACAAGGAAGTGTCATGGCACCCTCTGACACCCGTGCCACATCTGGGGCTTTACACGCGGCAGGCAGAGGCGAGAGGCGGCGACACACCGGCATTGTTCATGCGTCTCCATGCAGCGTAATCCTTCTCGACCGAGCTGGGGTCATGCAGAGTCTTTCCTCCGAGTGGCTGACGTTGGCTGGCCGGCATGACTCTCCTGACAGGTCGTCAGGGGCCGAACGGAAGCGGGAGGAGCCACGGCGCTGGGTTAGAGGTACACATGCACGTGTCAGTGCATGGCGGCAGGATATATCAATCGCTGTGTGTACAATGCGTGAACAGACATACCTACAAATATATGCACCCACATCCACCCACACACACATATATATATGTAGATAAATGTGTATATATATATATATATATTATATATATATATATATATATATATATATATATATATATATATATATATGAATATCTATCTATCTATCTATCTATCTATCTTATCTATATATATATATATATATATATTATATATATATTATATATATATATATATATATATATATGTGTTGTGTGTGTGTGTGTGTGTGTATGTATGTATATACATACACTCACCCACACACACATATATATGTGTGTGTGTGTGTGTGTAGACACAAACACGTACACCGTGGGAATAACATACATAAAGTTTCGCGCGTTTGCACTCTGATCTTAAACCCGAGCGCGTTCCATTCTTTCGCCGAGAAGCCTCCACTTTTATTGTTCCAAAAGTGTCTCCGCTAACGAGGGAGAGAGGGAGAGGGAAAGGGAGAGGGAAAGGGAGAGGATGAGTTAGTGAGGAGAGAGGGAGAGTGAGGGAGAGAGGGAGAGAGGAGAGATGAGGGAAAGGGAGAGGAAAGGGAGAGGGATGGGAGTGAGGAGAGTGAGAGAGGAGAAGAGTTGAGAGAGGAGAGGAGAGAGGGAGAGAGGGAGGAGAGGGAGAGTGAGGGAGAAAGGGAAGGGAAAAGAGGGAGGAGGGACTGAGGCAGAGGGAGAGGGAAAGAGAAAGGAGAGAGGGAGAGGGAAAAGGAAAGGGAAAAGGAAGTAGATATAGAGGAGAGAGAGAGAGAGGCAGAGGTAGAGGGAGGAAAGGGGAAAGGGAGGGAGGGAGGAGAGGGGGTAGAAGTAGATATAGAGGAGAGAGAGAGGCAGAGGTAGAGGGAGGAAAGGGAAAGGAGGGAGGGAGGGGGGGAGGGCCTGAGGGGGACGGGGGCGTCTTCCGCCTTGGCACCGGTCGTAGCAACACTAAGAAGTACCCGGTCCCCCCCCCCCCCCCCTCCCCCACCCCAGCCCTAGCAACGCACAGAAAAGGAACAGTCAGTCGTTCAGCTCAGGAGAAATTGCGAAATTTTGCTGTCTCATGTCCTCATTTATTCGATTTGTCTTTCCAAAATCATAAGAAAAAAATATAAACCCTATTCAAAAAAAAAAAAAAAAAAAAAAACACTCATAAAACACAAAGTACGAATATTCCAAAATCAATAGAAAAAATATAACCCCTATTAAAAAAAAAAAAAAAAAAAAAAAAACACTCTAAAACCACAAATACGAAATATTTCAACAATAAAATCTAGACAACAAATCATTCACCAGGAAAACGATTGTCAGTGAGATCACCCATACAAAAAATAAAAAATAAAAAATAATAAATAATAAATAAATAAATAAATAAAAATAAATTAATATAACGGAAACCGGAAACAATTCATATCAACACAATTGCACAAATTAGACATGAGAGCCAAACTGCCGCGACACCGCACCTCATATCGGGAAGAAAATAATGACACCTGTCCACGTCCAAAATCTTCAGTCACGGACATTATATCTCTGTCTTGATATGTTGTTTTGGTTTGTGGGGTCGGGGGGGGTGGGGGTGGGGGGGTGGGGTGGGGTGAGTTGTGGGGGCGGGGATGGGGGTGGGGTTTGGGGCTGGACGTGTGGTGGTGGGGAGTTGTGGGGCTCGGGGGGGGGGGGGGGCAGGGGATGGGGGGGGGGAGGGGGGGGGCGGGGGGCGGGGGGAGGGTAAATTAGTTAATGAGAGGGTTAAGAAAAATATGACAGACGGAGGGGGTGATGAGTTCAAGAAATAGGAGAGAGAGAGAAAAGAGAAAGACACACACAGAGAAAGGAAGAGAGATATACAGATAGACAGAGATAGATTGATAGATAGAGAGGACAAACAGACAGAGAGAGAGAGAGAGAGAGAGAGAGAGAGAGAGAGAAAGAGAGAGAAGAGAGAGAGAGGAGAGAGAGGAGAGAGAGAGAGAGAGAGAGAGAGAGAGAGAGAGAGAGAGAGAGAGAGAGAGAGAGAGAGAGAGAGAGAGAGAGAGAGGGAGAGAGAGAGAGAGAGAGAAGAGGAGAGAGAAGAGAGAGAGAGAGAGAGAGAGAGAGAGAGAGAGAGAGAGAGAGAGAGAGAGAGAGAGAGAGAGAGAAAAAGAGATTGTCAGTGAAACCAAGAATACAGACAGCGAAACAGACAAACGCAAAAGACACTAACAGAGAAACAGACGCATCAGACACTAACAGACACACAAGAAAAGTAATGAGACAAACGGCCGAAACAGACTGGCTAACTGAAAAAATAGACTGGTTAATTAACAAACAAATGGATAGACAAACTAGCTAACTAACAAACATATCAGCTGGCATAAAGTCTGACGAATTACGTAGCAGGAAATCCGACAAACTGATTGACAGTAAAGTAAATAAGCTGACAGATAGCCTGACATATCATCTAACAGAAAGGCTGACCAACAGACAAACAGAAAGCTAACAAACTGACCAACAAAAAAGTTCATAAACTAACAGAAAGTCCAATACACTAATTAACAAAAAGGATAACCAACAAACAGAAAGGCTAACACACTAACTAACAGAGAGGTTAACAAACAGACTAACAGAAAGGCTAACACACACTAACTAACAGAGAGGCTAACAAACGGACTAAGAGACAGGCTGACTCACTAACTAACAAGATAGGCTGATAAACCATCTAACACTAACTGACAGAAAGACATAAACTAACAGAAAAAAACTGACTAACTCCCAAATAGAAAAAAAAAACTGACAAACTGCCTAACACACGCAGGCAGATACGAGAGCAGAGCCAGCGAGGAGGAGCCAGCCTACTGCATGCGAAGTGGGTGCACTGACCAAGCAAGACTGCCTCTCACTTCATCTATTTTTACCTCCTTGGATATTTACAACCTTCGTTCACTTTAATGAACACGTGTTTATTGTTTCTCTTCGCTACCAGAGGTTCGGGTTCTTTACCTGTGACGCTTAAGGGATCTAAGAATGCTTGTGGAAGTGTCGTTCGCGTGTGATACCTTTTTCGACTGGGTTTATAGATCGAAAAAAGAAAATATTATGAACTATCTTTGATTTACTAATGAAGAATCGTCTAATTTTCTGTTCATTTGTTTATGAATGGTTTTCACGCGTCAAGGAAACTACGCGAGGAAATAGAAGTTTTATAGAGTCTCGACCTCGCCTAGACGAAGCTCCAAAGGTATTCGAACCTCCCCGACACACCTCCCCACATTTCTTCCCACCGCAAAACCCCCACTGGACTCATCCCTCACCACTGACCTTCCTTCACCCTCCTCCTCTTCTTCTCCACCTTCCCTCCCTTCTTCTCCTTCCCTCTTCCCCTCCATCCCCCTCCCCTCCTCCTCCCCGCATGCGCACACAACCTCCCAAAAACCGGATCTCGTATTTTTGTTGTGAATACTTTCGAGCTTCACTTTCTTTTCCAACATGTATTTTTACCCACCCATGTTTTTTCCATTTCTTATCCTTCTTTCATTAAAATAAATCACACTTCCCCCCCTCTCTCTCTTATCCGATACAATAAGCCATTTTCATGTAATTTTTTCCACTTCAATTCCTGATTTTCCCGCGTACGGTTCCCCCTCCTGTTTACCTGCCAGATGTACGATAATGGGGGTATCAGTATGCGATTCTCTTGTTACCTTGGCCTCGGGGAAGGGTATTGGCAGGGAGTATTCAGCGACGGAGGAGGGAGGGGCAGGGAGAGCCTGGGGGAAAGGGTATTGGCAGGGAGAAAGAGAAAGCGGAGGAAGAGCCGAAGGAGGAAGGGGAATGTGGAAGAGGGACAGATGGACGAAGGCGAGGAAGAGGAGAAGAGAAGGGGAACAACGAAGATGGAGAAAAAAGAAAGACAAGGAGAACAAGAACAAGAACAGGAACAAAAAGAACAAAACCAATAACAGGAATAAAATTAACAAAAACAAGAATGAGAACATAAACAGGAACAAAAAGAACAAAAAACAAAATGCAGGAAAAGGAGAAGAACGAGGAAAAAAAGGTGAAAGTGCAGTAAGTAGAACACAAAAAAATAAAAAACAATAAGACCAATAAAACAAGAACACAAAGAATGTAAACGAAGAGAAGAACAACGAGGAGGACGAAGAAGAAGAAAAAGGAAGAGAAGAAGAAAAAGAAGAAGAAGAACAAAAATTAAAAGAAGAAGAAACAGAAGAAGACAGAAAAATAGAAAAAAGAAAAACAAGAAATAGAAGGAGAAGAAAAGAAACAGAAGATGAAGAAGAGTGAGAAGAGGAAGAGGAGTAAGAAGAGGAAGAGTAGATACCCAGCGACCGATGAATCACAGAGAAGAGAGTAAATCTGGCTCGACCGTGGTCAAGGTCGACTAAGAAGCGAGACGAAAGGTGGAAGTGGACAGAGAAAGTGGATAACGCGGGGAAACAGATAGAGGGCGTGGTCACTGATTCTGAGGAGGGCGAATAGGATGCATAGGAGGCTTGTGGAGATGGGAGTTCTAATAGGAGGAGCTGTAGTGGGGGGATGGTGGTAGTAGTAGTAGTAGAAGTAGTAGCAGTAGTACTAGTAGTATTAGTAGTGGTGCTGGTGGTAGTAGTAGTAATAGTAGTAATAGTAGTAGTAGAAGAAGCAGTAAATAGGTAGTAGGATGGTAGTAGTGTGTAGTGGTGTAGTAGTAGTAGTTGTTGTTGTTGTTGTAGCAGTAGTAATAGTGGTGTTCGTAGTGAGAAGTGGAGCAGGTGTAGAAGTCTTAGTAGTAGAAGTTATAGTAGCAGCAGTATTAGTAGTAGTGATAGTAATAGCAGCAGTAGATTTTGTTGTAGGTTGTAACGGTAGTTGTAATAGCAGTAGTAGTAAAATTGATAGTTAAAGCGGCCGCAAAAACTGATTTGGTACCTGGGTGTCCGCATACCATTTCTTACCCTCTCATGCATAACTGATCTGATCCGTTTTAGATGTATTTGCTATTTATACATTTAACTAAAAATAATATTCTTTAAATGAGAGCTTTTTTTTCTCTCTCTCTCTCACTTTCTCTCTCTTCTCCTCTCTCTCTCGCTTCTCACTGTCGCTCTTCTCTCTCTCTCTCTCTCTCCTCTCTCTCTTCTCTCTCTCTATATATATATATATATATATATATATATATATATATATATATATATATATATATATATATATATATATATATATATATATATATATATAATATCATCTCTCTCTCTCTCTCTCTCTCTCTCTCTCTCTCTCTCTCTCTCTCTCTCTCTCTCTCTCTCTCTCTCTCTCTCTCTCTCTCTCTCTCTCTCTCTCTCTCTCTCTCTCACTTCCGCTCTCTCTCGCTCTCTTTCTCTCCTCTCTCTCTCTCTCTCTCTCTCTCTCTCTCGCCTCACTTTCTCTCGCTCTCTCTCTCTTTCTTTCTCTCTCTCTATCGTCTCACTTTCACTCTCTTACACAACTTTTCAACCGCAGTTCTCCCCCACTTCCCCCTTCTGCCCAAAGCCGATACACACACACACACGTTCTTTATTTCTTCTATTGTTAAACTTCTTAAATGTCTTCCCCCTCTCACTTGTCCTCCTCTAATCCTTCCCTTCCTTGGCTCCATTGCTCTTTTTTCCTTTTTCCTTTTTCGTTTTTTTTTTTTAAGTCCCCTAAACTGAGGTATGTTTCCTTCCCCCTCGTGATGTATGACATGCTTTAATTTTGGTTCTATACTTCTGTACATGATTCACGTCCTTGTTATCCAAGACCTTATGCCACGCCTTAGCTAACGCGATCTCTCACGAATATCTTTTCTTCACCTTTACCTTCGAAATCCCTCGTAACTCAGGTTTGGGTCCCCCTCTCTTTCCTTTTCTCCCTCATTCCATCTCCTCTGGATAGGACTCCACTCCCTCCTTCCCTCGCCTTCTCTATTCCCTGCGCAGGACTCTCTCTCTCTCTCTCTCTCTCTCTCTCTCTCTCTTCTCTCTCTCTCATCTCTTCTCTCTCTCTCTCTCTTCTCTCTCTCTCTCTCTATATATATATATATATATATATATATATATTATTATATATATATATATATATATATCACCACCGTTCTCTCCCTCAACTCCATCTCCAACACCAGTAACTCCATCCTCCTTCTCGCTCTCCTCTACTCTGCGCCGGACTGTCATCTCCAACATTCTCACCACACTCCATCTCCACTCGCCGGACCCTCACCTCCAACACTCTCTCTCCATCTCCCAGTTTCCATCACCAGGAACTCCTCTCCTTCCCTCCTTCCCTCCTTCCCTCGCCCTCTCCATTCACAGACCCTCATCTCCCGGACTCTCTTTCAGTTGCCCTTTCCACTTGAACAAACCTCCCGTCCCCCCCCCCGCTCCCTCACCCACCCCCACTCCCTCACCTCCCCTCCCGCCCCTCCCCCACCTCCCCACCCCGACCTCCCCTCCCCCTCCCGCACCACCAGTCCTGAATCTTGACCCGCTTCTCACCCAGGACTCTTTGGGGAGGACCTTCTCGTCGCCGCTGGACTGTTAGGACCCCCATGCCTTGCCGTTTTCCTTTCTCCATTACGGGCAATAAAAAAATAAGCTTTTCTTGGTTGACCGTGAATGCGTGACCGTGAGATATGGGACAGCCGCGAGAAACTGGCTTCACAACCTTCCCCATCAAAGGCGGGCGGAGAGGTAGACAGAAATCGTGGAAGTGGAATTAACTGAAGAACATGGTTAGTTTACGTGTGATTTGGCGAAGAAGTGAACCAGTGTAAGTGAAATTTGGCGAAGAACTGAAGAACGGCGAAGCACGAATCGGCGAAAACACAGTATCATTTTTTTTTTTAAATTCAGCGAACATAATTACTTTCTGTAAAATTCAGCAGAGAATAAAATCAGTGTAAGTGAAAATTCAGCGGAAAACAGTGTCGAATTACGTGAAATACAACGGCAAAAAACAGAATCAGGAGTTTGTGAAATTCGCTGTTGCAAAAGCGAGGCGAAGGCGGCACACACACAGAGAGTCACAGGACTGCTCGAGATACACTCACAAGGTGTCCCGGAGGATATTAAAATTTCAAGGCTTCCGGCACCAGTTTCTTGTGCGATTTGCTCTCCTTTGGCCTCCCCCCTCTCCTCCTCCTCCACCACCCCCCTCCCTCCTACTCCTCCGCCCCTTCCACCCATCCTCCTCCCCCTCCTCCTCCTCCTCCTCCCCTCTCCACCTCTCCACCCACCCCGCACCCTCTTCCTCCACCCTCCTCCCTCCTCCACCCCTCATCCCCTTCTCCTACCCCTCTCCTCCTCCCCACCCCCCCTCCTCCACCCCTTCCCCCTCCACCCCTCCCCTTCCTCCACCCCCCGCCCTCCTCCACCAACCCCACCCCCTCCCTTCCTCCACCCCTCCTCCTCTCCACCTCCCCCCCTCTCCTCCTCCACCAACCACTTCTCTCTCCATCTCTAACGGTGACTTTGGAGTAATCCTTGAGCGATAAATGTGAGGATATAGTTTTATTATTTGTTTGTGAATGTGCAGAACGGTATTCGCTATGCAAAAAGGAGAGAATAAAGGCGATCAGATTGAAGGCGGTTCGTTTGTTGCTTCGTTAGGGATTTCTCTCGGTTAGTCTCTTTCTTCTTTCTTTCTCTTCTATCTTCTCTTTCTCTCTTTCTTTCTTTTTTTCTCTCTCTCTAACTCTCTCTCTCTCTCTTTCTTTCCTTCCTCTCTCTCTCCCTCACCTCACTCACGCATTCACTCATACTCCCTCTCACCCTCTCATCTTCTCTCTCTCCTCCTCCCTCCTCTTCTTCTTCTTATCTTCAATACCTCCCGTTTCCAATCGACCTGAACGGTAAAGGACTCGAAACGGTCTTCGGATTTCAGGCAGTGACCCTGATATTTAAAAGGAATTAATTGGG
>NW_020869615.1:798657-803657 GCF_003789085.1 Penaeus vannamei | reverse complement strand
ATGAATATTCATTATACGGACTTGCATATAAACGGAAATGAATATATATCTGGTAGGCTAGACATGCATATCTACCTAACTGATAGATAGAGAAATGTATATCTAATATCTATCATATAGATAAACAGATATGCATTTCTTTCTGTGTATAGGCATGTCTTTATATATCAATATGAAAAGGGTCAATGTATGAAATTAATTGGGTCGGGTCTCGCATAAATTTAACAAAAAAGCGGATGGTTTAGACGGAAAATATCCACGATGTGTTTTCGAAGCAACTTTTCCCCATAGATAAAACAGCATTAAGTAATGGCCGATAGAAATAGCAGCCGAATAATTGGATTTATAATTAAGTAGACTGTATAATAGAAAGGTCAGTTTACTATCATCGTTTAGATCAATGTTTTAGTTCCCATAAAACAACATTAAGTAATATAGAAATAGCAACTTCTGAATAATTGGATTTGAAATTAAGTAAACTTCGTATAATAGAAAGGTCAGTTTACTATCCTCGTTTAGATCAATGTATCTTCACGTTTATAACCTGTGTGCGTACTTTTGTGTAAGTATCTACTTCTGTGTGCGTACTTTGTCAGTGTAAATCTCACTGTGTGCGTACTTTGTTGTGTAATATCTATCTCACTTCTGTGTGCGTACTTTGTCAGTGTTATCTCACTTCTGTGTGGCGTACTTTGTCAGTGTAAGTATCTCACTTCTGTGTGCACTCGCTCTTTGTCAGTGTAAGTATCTCACTTCTGTGTGCGTACTTTGTCAGTGTAAGTATCTCACTTCTGTGTGCGTACTTTGTCAGTGTAAGTATCTCACTTCTGTGTGCGTACTTTGTAAGTGTAAGTATCTCACTTCTGTGTGCGTACAGTTTAAGTTCTGTGTGTACTTTGTAAAGTGTTATCTCACTTCTGTGTGCGTACTTGTAAGTGTAAGTAAGGTCGTGCGTGTCAGTGTAAGTATCTTAAATTGCGTGCAATAGTGTACGTTTTTGTGCGACTATGTACTTTTGTTTCCCCTCGCTCTGCAAGTGTGCTTAAATTGGATGTGTTTATGTACTTTGTGTTACTATTCTAATGGAGTTCTTTCTCGCATAAGGAGGGGGAGATGAGAAGGGAGGGAGAGAGGGAGAGGGAGAGAGGAGAGTGAAGAGGGAGGAGAGAGAGGAGAGGGCGAAAGAAAGGAAGAAAGTGAAAGAGAGAGAGAGAGAGAGAGAGAGAGAGAGAGAGAGAGAGAGAGAAGAGAGAGAGAGAGAGAGAGAGAGAGAGAGAGAGAGAGAGAGAGAGAGAGAGAGAGAGAGAGAAAGAAAGAGAGAGAGAGAGAGAGAGAGAGAGAATAGTCAAAGGAGAGAGAGAGAGAACAGACAGAGACAGATAGATAGAGAGAGAGAATAGTCAAACGAAAGAGAGAAAGAGAGAGACAAAGAGAGAGAGAGAGAGAGAGAATAGTCAAAGAAAGAGAGAAAGAGAGAGAGGGGGAGAGAATAGTCATATTTGCAGGCTCGACTCCACAGAATAATTGATAAACAAACATTGCACTCAGCATTCTCTACATTTATGGAGTCAGGCACACATCCACTCTTATACCCAAAAAAGGATTTGCTTTGTGAAATCTTACCTGATTCTTACAACAAAGGATTTCTTATGCCTTTTCTTACTGTCAGCGAAAACACGTGCACTGGATTTAGATTTATATAAATAGTCTGATTTGCCAGCTTTACCTACTGCTTTTTTTTTTTTTTTCTTTCTTTTTTTTTTTTTCTTTTCTCTTCTCTTTTTTTTTTTTTTTTTTTTTTTTTTTTTTTTTTTTTTGCTGCCACGCCCTACCGGCTTGAATTTCCCCGTTCTCTTTTAAGGAACACTTTTAAATCGTTTTATGAATCACGATATATTATACTGCGTGAATCATTCGGCAAGAATCAGTTTTCACAATGGATTCATCAGTAGTCGAAACTTGAGGTTTTGAGCGTAAAATAAAAGAGAGAGAAGAAGAAGAAGAAGAAGAAGAAGAAGAGATGAGAAGAAGAAAAGAAGAGAAGAAGAAAGTGAAGAAGAAAAGAAGAAGAGAGAAGAGAAGAAGAGAGAAAGAGAGAAGAGAGAAGGAAGAGAGAGAGAGAGAGAGAGAGAGAGAGAAGAGAGAGAGGAGAGAGAGAGAGAGAAAGAAGAGAGAAGAGAGAGAGAGAGAGAGAGAGAGAGAGAGAAGAGAGAGGGAGGGGGGAAGAAAGAAAAAGAAGAAGAAAGAGAGAGAGAGAGAGAAAAACATATTAAAAAAAGAATTCGCTAAGTAACGGAACCTGAGCCGATCGCCCCGGTTTCTCTCTCGAGTTGATTTAGAGACCGCGTTCGGGCACTCGGTTTCAGGACGCGAAGTGGACGAGTCTCGCCTTGCATCATCATCATCTCGCCAAGCATTTGATATATCTCCGTTACCCGAGATTCTGAAGCTCTCCCATCGATTCGATTGTGTGCGTTTTCCTCTCGGTGCTACATATCACGTGTTCTTTTCGTTCATTCGTAAACAAAACGCTTCTGTACCGTGATGTTAAAGGGGATGATCGTACCGTACTCGTTCACTCGTGTATTCATACGCACTTGGAGGCAGATCTGAGGCTTAGAAGTATGCGAAATCTCCCCAAACTACAAGCCTTTATTCCCCCGTTTATTCCCAACACCTCTTACTCTTGCTCACTCTTACTCTTACTCACAGTCATCACTCGGCGTCGCGTACTCACCATCGTGCTCGTTGTATAGAGGTGTGACTGGCTTTGGTCGGCTGTCTGTCTCTACCTTTGGAGGCAGATTCGGCTGCTTAGGATGAAGCCAGGCGAAGCAGCCGGAGTCCTTGCAGGAGGAGCAGGCGTTCCCCATCGCAAAGGTGAGCCACTCAAAATAGGTGCCTCAAATTCTCCACGAAATATCTCAGTCGAGAGAGATAGAGATAGAGAGTTCCTGGTGTTTTCAACCGCTTCTGGAGCACCTGAATAATTTTTTTTTTTTCAACGTAAACAACAAGTCCTCTCAAGTACAACGAAACACCACGGATCCGTCCCACCGTAGATTCGCACTCTCTTGAAACTTGGCTGGCAGCGAGAGGCTCTTGAATGTGGCGGCGGCGGCGGAGGAGCGAGGGCGCGCGGGGGGTAACGTTCAGGCGGGCGCGGGTTGCCTAGTGGTGAGGCTCGCGGTGGAAGCCCGGGTATATGTAGACTCTCTTAGCCCAGGACGAGGCGCTCAGGGGTGCCAACCGCGCTTACGTTTTCCAATTATGGTTCAAAATATACGAAGCTTTCCTCTTCAGAAGTAAGTCCATTGTATGGATCGAAATTCGCGCAGATTCGCAGGAGGACGACCTTCACAACTTGACAGGGATTGGGGGAAAAAATATTATGTGGGTTAAAATTTACTACGTGACTCAGGGCAGGGTGAGTGTGGCTAGTAAAGTGGACAGGTTTGAATGGAATTCCTTCCCAGGCATCTATGGAGGACACGGGCATAAGCAGTGGCGTTCTGGAAGGAGGTGGTGTAATTTCAAAGAAGACGACATAGATAGAGAAGGGATAGAGAAAGAGAAAAAGGAAGGGTAGGGAGAGAGAGAGAGAGAGAGAGAGAGAGAGTGAGTGAGTGAGTGAGAGAGGAGAGAGTGTGTGTGAGAGAGAGAGGAGAGTGAGTGAGAGTGAGAAAGAAAGAGAGAGAGAGAGAGTGACAGAGACAGAGGGAAAGAAAGAGAGAGAGGGGGGAGGAGGAGAGTGAGAGAGAGACAGACAAACAGTCAGACAGACAGACAGATAGAGAAAGGAGTAAAGGAGAGAGAGAGAAAAAAAAAACAGACAAAGATAGAGACAGAATAGAGAGGGTAAAACAGTCATACAAACAACCGGATACACAGCCAAACAGATACACAAACAAACAGAGAGCGAAAGAGCAAGCCACAAACAATACAGACAAAGTAAAAAAAAAAAAACTAACAGACACTTGAACAGGTGTCTTTCCATCTCTTTTTATGTGGCTTTTAAGATGGCCACAGACACACACACACACACACACACTTCCCTACCACCGTGGAATCTGACAAGAGCGCCCGCATACCAAATGATACCCATCTTGCTCTACCATGCAGGACTCACCAAAGCTCCGCGGGGACTTTTTCGTGCACTGCAATATTGCAAGAGATGGACAGATTGTATGTTGTTTATTAAGTGCTCAGCAACACGGACTTCTTTTTTTCTTTTCAGTGGCACTTAGGTAATTATTTTTTCTTTTCAGTGTCATTTAGATAAAAAAAAATTCTTTTTAGTGTCATTTAGATAATTTTTTTTTCTTTTCAGTGTCATTTAGATAATTCTTTTTTCTTTTCGGTGTCATTTAGATAATTCTTTTTTCTTTTCATTGTCATTTAGATGATTCTTTTTTCTTTTCAGTGTCATTTAGATAATTATTTTTTTCTTTTCAGTGTCATTTAGATAATTATTTTTTCTTTTCAGTGTCATTTAGATAATCCTTTTTTCTTTTCAGTGTCATTTAGATAATTATTTTTTCTTTTCAGTGTCATTTAGATAATTATTTTTTTCTCTTCAGTGTCATTTAGATAATTATTTTTTCTTTTCAGTGTCATTTAGATAATTTTTTTTTTCTTTTCAGTGTCATTTAGATAATTATTTTTTTCTTTTCAGTGTCATTTAGATAATTATTTTTTTTCTTTTCAGTGTCATTTAGATAATTATTTTTTCTTTTCAGTGTCATTTAGATAATTATTTTTTTCTCTTCAGTGTCATTTAGATAATTCTTTTTTCTTTTCAGTCATTTAGATAATTATTTTTTCTTTCATTCATTTAGATAATTATTTTTTTCTTTTCAGTGTCATTTAGATAATTATTTTTTTCTTTTCAGTGTCATTTAGATAATTCTTTTTTCTTTTCAGTATTATTTAAATATTTTTGCAAGACGCAGGAACTAGTGTAGTAATATTATCAGTAATAATAATATTATCAGTCCTAA
>NW_020869615.1:768657-771157 GCF_003789085.1 Penaeus vannamei | reverse complement strand
TGATACAGGTACATCAGAACAGGTTTGTATTCAGCCCTTGCCCAGATCCAGTGTGACGTCTGGATCACAGGACTCACCAGCTTCTTCGTCTGATTCTTCAGTGTCAGATATGGTTCCTAGGGCATCAACCTCTTTACTAGCTTACAGTTCATCAGAATCTAGTTCATCAAGTAAAAATGATAGCCTGCCACCATCTGTATCTTCTGATTTAAACCACCTGCAGCTACTTATACTGTCATCAGATTCTTCATCTGAATCGTCCAATGATTCAGTAGGTGTTGTACCATCAACATATTCTGTTGGAGGAGAGAATCAAGCACAAAATTCTATAGAACCACTTTGCTTGGCTCTGCACTCAATAAATTCCCTTCCAGCCCCGTCAACAGCAACAACATCTGAAACATTTGAAACAACCTTTAATGCTATTTCCTCTGAAAGTTTAAGAACAGAGTCCATAGGTCAGGATGGTACAAATGCACAAGAAAATGTCTCCTCTGTACAGTTACCATCATCAGTGTCTTCCTTATTAGCAGCTTCCTCATCCCAGTCATCCTCATCATCATCACCATCACCAGAAAACGTATCGCTCACAAACACACCCAACTCAGAAAGCAGCCCTCATGTAACAGGATCATCCACTTCAGCTACCAACCAGACTTCCAGAAAATCCACAAAGAGTAGAAATGGTTGGGGGAAAAAAATACCAGAAAATCTCACGCCAGAAGACCTTGATGATGGAGCACTGACTGTGGCGTCTTTAGATGTTACAAGTGACACTAATCATAGGTTGATGAGTCGGGATGCTGAAAGAAAGTATAAAGAAAAACACATCTATTTATCAGGAAGAGGTAAGTTAGCATAAAAATTTATATTGTAAGATTTCCTTTCCATAGAATTACCAGATCAGAAAACATACATACGAATATAGGAGTAATACATATCTGTTGGTCAGGAGCTATGAAAACAATAAGAGGATCAAAGAAAGAAATTACAAAATTATTAAGCATTTAGGTTTTCTTTTTCTTCTTCTTCTTCTTCTTCTTCTTCCTTCAATGTCTGGTCCACTTTAGGACAAACTCCCAAATTAAGATAAATGTGTTTTTAGTACCACAGGCTGGCCAGCAATTACCGAAGGGTCAGCTTCGTCGAGCAGGTCCTTACTTATTAGGGCCAAGGCAAGGCTCGTCTCCAGTTCGCTCTATTGTGCAGTGTCTTGCAAGACGAGTGAAAACTGGTTCGTGGCAGACTTGAATTACATTCTCAGGATGATATAAAGTCAAGAAGAAAAGTGCTCATATGATCTGTATGAAATGCTTATTTAGATAGAAATTTTAAGGAAAGGTGTGTTTGATATATTCATTTCCCATACAGATGATTTCTATACATTGAAGATTTTGACTGTAAGAGAGCCCAGTGAAGCAACCCAGGATGATCGGCAAGGGAAGATGCTCTTGCACACGGAGCACTCCTTGCTGTCCTTGCTTTCGGGTCAAAAGGGTGTCATTCAGCACCATGGACTCTTTCAGGTATGAATGCTGTAGGAGCTGATAAAAGAAAGTTTTGTTTTAGATTCTCGTGAGCAGTTCAGTTTATGCATTGATATTCTTTGTAGAGGAAAAGAAGATTCAAAATATTCTCATAAGGGAACATTATATGGGATTTGAGCTTCCTGTTTTTCCCAAATTAAAGAGAGTGAAAGAAAAAAGAGATTGTATACTGTCATATCTCTTTTCTTCCTTGCATTTGAACTCTTTTGATATGAATGTTAAAACCTAGACTATAGTAATGGAATAAAATACTGTATTAAATATCTCTTTCACCACTTGAAATTTTTGTGTTGTGTAGATTTATTTTTCCAATTCCTTGTGCTGCAGGACTATGCATGTGGGGCTCGTGAGCAGAATGGTGGAACAGTTGTAGCCTCAGGAGGCCTTGTACGACGCGTTTGTCTGGTCCTAGACTGTGTCATTCCACATGATTACTGTCCACAAACTGCCGACCTTATCAACCTACAGCACTATGTTATCAATAAGGAGAAGCTGCAGGAGATGGATGCTCTTACAATATTTTACAATATTGTCTCGGTGGTCCATAGCCTTCATGAGGTGTGTTTTACAGGCTCACTTATTTGCTAATGATATTTATTACATGATTTTGTAGGTGATGTAGTCTCCAGTTTCATATGTATTGATTTTGTTGTCATAATTACCATGATCATTTTCTTTCTTTCTTTTACTTTTTCTTTTTCTTTTCTTTTTCTCTTTTTGTTTTTTATTATTATTATTATTATTATTATTATTATTATTATTATTATTATTATTATTATTGTCCTAAACATTTATATTCCATTTAGATATTTTCTTTTCCAGCAAAATGTAGTACATCGTGACCTTAAGTTGGGCAATTTAGTGTTACATAGGGCGACCAGGGAGATCACCATCACCAATTTCTGCTTGGGTCAACACCTCCCCTCTGAACAGGACAGGCTTAGGGATCAGAG
>NW_020869615.1:746157-763657 GCF_003789085.1 Penaeus vannamei | reverse complement strand
GTGGGAGCTTGGCTTGGGTTTATAATTAGAAGCCTAGTAGGGCATGGAGCTCTTGTGGAACCACGTTGCTTGGTTTTTTAAGCATGCGACTGCATGACTTGGATTTATAGCTTATATAGCATGCTATATGCATGCTACATTATCTCCTCAGCCATTTATGCATCAATTTCAATGAAACAAAGACTCATCTAAATAGGAAGGCTGGTAGTTTACTGTAACAGTGCAATATTTTCAGTTATTAAAGTTATTTAATTAGCCTTTTTTCCTCTCTCTCTCTATGGCTCAGCAAAGAAAAAAATCATTTTCGACAAATTAAACCAGATTTTAAAAATGAATTATGTTACTCAATAATGATCTTTTTTTCATGTGAAGCACATGACTACAAAAAAAACTATTTTATTTTATTTATTTATTTTTATTAATATATATATTTTTTTATTATTATTATTTTATTTTTATTTTATTTTTTTTTTTGTGTGTGTGATTTTGGAGGGAGGAAGAAGGGGGGGGAGGGTAACTTCTGCATGTCATTTCTTATTCATATAGTGGTCTTAACTTCTCATGATATTTTCATCACACAATCAATAATGACAATTTTTCCCTCCAAACCAGCCAATCCCCTTAATACCCAAGTCTGAGTGACTTCTCTAATTCTGCTGTGCTTCCTGTTGTGAAATTTGCCTCGAGAAAGAATATCATTCTCCTAATAAGAGTATAAGTAGTATTCAAGTTGTCCAATTGCTTTATTTCTTAAAAAAAAAAAAGAGAGACTTTTGCACAATCTCCAGCAGGATAATTCCACAAACAACACAGAGAGATTCTCTGAATGTTTCATAAGGAGTGTCTTCATGGTAGTTTTTATGGGCTGCCAACCAGAAACATCCCAGGCCTAACCTCTGGGTTTTATGTAGGTGGCCCATTCAGAACTGTTGTTGAGCGTTCATATTAAAATTTTCTTTACAATTAGTGATACTAAGAGGAAAAGTGTTGGGTATTATCTTGATATTCAAAGCTCTATTTCCATCCTATCATTGTAATACAAGTTATTTCTCTTTTAGGTCTGAGTGAGCCCGTTAGCAGAAGTTCAGGTCCAGCCCCAAATGTTGCAGTAGTGGTTAGCAGAAGCAACAACGACAGATTTAGTCCTTTATTTTCACCACGGTCTCCAAGTGGACGAAGTTTCCCCATCAGTCCTCTGGGTCCTCCTTCCTCAAATCATCCGCAACCACCACCCAATCTGACGATACCTCCAAGCCCTCTCCCTCCTCACCTCTTATCCTCCCATCTTTCTGCTCCTTTGTCCCCCCGTCTGCCTCCGTCTTCTTCACGACTGCCTTCATCTTTTCCTCGCCTCCCTCCAAGCTCCTCACATTCACTGTCAGGGAGTTCAATGATACCTCCATTTGGTAGCTTTTCAAATACTGTCCCATCTCAGCAAAGAGGGCCTCCTCCTCCTGCTCCACCAACGGGCTCAAGAACGCGATGGGCTCCAGGGGTACACAGTCGTATTGTTCACAACATCAGCAGCCTGCACCACTTGGCAGCAGCATCAAACGGTCAAGATGATTCAGATGATGGAGCTGTCCAAGACCCGGGGGAAAATGATTCCTCTGAAGGCATTATCAATCCTTTGGCAGGACCTTCTCAACTGTCTCAGGCCCCTTTTCACTTGGTTGTTAGGACTAGAGGAAGATCCAGGTCTGAGATGAGAAGAAGACTAACGCGACGCTGAGATTCAACAGAATTAAAAATATACTAGTAACATTCAGTGGAATAATTTTACGCTTACCGATATACTTAGTTTTTTTCAGTGTCAGTAAGATTTTGTATGATCACAAATTTTAATCTAATATAGCAGCTAAGTAAAGGTATGATAACATATACTGCCTTTTTAAACTTTTTTTTTTCTTTTTATATATTTACTTTTTACTAAAATTATAGAAAACAATTTTAGAAGTTAACCTTATTGTATGAAACAATAGATGAATATATCTTAGTTTTATACTGTAATTTACAACTGATTTCTAATTAATATATCTTAATGTACCTGGCCAGAGATTCATAATTACATGTGAGAGTAACATCACCTTTTCTTAATTTAAACATTATATGAATGAATTCTTGTGTGTGTTTAAAATATTTGTATGGATGTAAGATGTATTTAAGTTGTCAAGATATATATATATAAATTTATGGGATAACTGTGATATATTTTGTGCTCTCTAGTTGATAACACTAATTATCATGGTTTTTGTAATGTATGTTTAGACTTGGAGGGCAAATATTTGTTATATATACTGTGTATGTATTTTTGTTTTGTTTGGAAAAGCTGAATAGTAGCTTCCTTTTTATGAAATATTGTATATAGTAACAAAAAAAAGAAAAAAAAAAAAAAAAAGAATTTGATAAATGAATTGTATGTCTTGCAGCTTTTGTATATTTAACTGTGATAATACTAGCAGCTTGGTTATTTTAAGTATATTATAGAATTATTTGTACTCAAAATATTAGGTACTGACTATTTTCCTCTTTGACATAGTTTATAATTATTCTATAATGCAAATAAAACCACCCACTTTATTGTTGTTTCTTTACCACCTTTGCAAAATTCTTGTACATAAAATAGTTATCTAAGAGGTTTTGCTGTATTGAGAATAGCATGAATTCTGATGGTTCGCTAAGACTTTCTCTGAATTTTTTTACCCATTGCCCTGTACTCAGTATAATTCTTGCTTTCCCCCTAGCAAGAATAAGTGATTTGGTGAAAGCCATACCCTACTTTTGAAAGTGTAAGGGGAAAAAAAAATAATGGTGGAAAAAAAAACCTCTATTACCATGGATTTCACAGAGGAAAAAGGGGAGAAGACCAGGCAAAATTGGTCAAGGTGAGGGCTGAGGTCCAAGGTGGGTGTGATCCCCCACATTGGGCCTCAGTCTCCTCGTCAGGCCCTCCCACAGCAACGAGCAAAGGAGTGGGGGTTCTCAGTACTTACCTAATATTATAGAATATGCTATTGCTTCAAATTTCATTTCTGTACTAACAACGCTGATTATGTTCATGGGAAGGATCGATTTTTAAAAGACCAATATGGAACCACTGGCAACGGTTGAAGGTAAAGTTATAATAATGTTTAAAACAAATATATTTTATAATAAATATATATTAGCACTCCTAATCTTATACTTAAGTTTTATCACTGCATAAAAACTACTACATACAACATGAAAAAACCAGGGGAATAAAAACAAATTAAACAAAAGATCTCTTTATTGAGTTTCTAAACAATTAACAAATTGTCATTTTGTGGTTCATTGTATAAAACAGTTCCAAAGGTTCAATATATAAAATGCTAAGAAAAATACTGACAACTTCAAAAACAAGTTACTACAAAGTTCACATAATGCAATGAGAACAACTTTTGTTTCCACTTAGATAAAAAAAAAAATCCTTCTTAATTTTTTTTTGTTTTGTTTTGTTTTGCACCAAGATATGAAATATTACAAATTACAGTTAAAACCCCTGACAAGGAAAGGCAACTTTGGTGATTTGAGCTAATTATCACATGCACAATGCACTGAATTGGTAGAATTTTAGGAAAATGTTAGCATACACACCAGCATACAAGCAAAGTAAGATGGAGCATAATTTCAATGTTGCTTTTCTTGTTTTCTTCTTTGTAACAGGACAAGCTTGGCCTCCAGTTTTACTTCTAAATGCTGACTTAGTTGAATCCGACCTGAGCAGGTTTGCACATCAGCTGCCCACTATAGGACATTTAAAATCACCACAGCACTTTTATCCCAAAGTGCTATTAACAGGAAGACATGACTAATTCAGTACAATACCATTTCCTTTTGCATATACAAATTCAGGGTTTCAATGCACTGCCAATAAATCAGTCAACATAACATTAGTTGACTGCATATGATACATACAACAGAAATGTCCATCAAATTCAACATTCAATTTAAACTGATGTTATGTGGAAATTGCACAGTCCACAATTCTGTGCTTTGAAATACCCCACTCCCCCAAAAAAGGAGAAACTTTTAAACATTTAGTCACTGGGCAATACCTAAAATAATAATTTCCTTATTCTCTGTACCACACACAAAAAAAGATAAGGAGATATCTTTGTAATATGGTTCACAGGACTACAGAGATTTTATGATCGTAAAACTCTTCCTCTTTAATTCACAGTTATAAATTGTCATCATGGGCACAAAAAAGAAATATACATATCCCTCATAACAAACTCTTACAAAGACCAGTTAAGAAAACATATTTTGGACTGTGGCTGCATTCAACATTTAGTATAAAACTTCCACTGTATATTAGTCTTTAAAAAATTAATCTGGGATATACAAAAGTTTATTGCACTGACTAAGCACTAGCTATCCTCTGGACAACATCTCTCATTTTAGGAAGATTAAAGCACTACCAGTATCTGGTGATGTGTTTCCTAGGTATCACGAGTGCTATATAGGAATATTTGGGCATTTCCTGGGCATGAGGGGTGCTATAAATTAATATTTGCTTTTAGGGTTCTCAACTCAATGCTTGGGATCTGAAACCAATGACTGGCTATACAAAATACTTGTAAATCATCAGTTTCATGACTGGAACACAGGTTAAGTGCTCTAATAAACAAACCATGCCCTTTCTCAGGTAAAGCCCAACTAAGTCAACAATTGACACACAAAGAACCCCTTCCCTTCCCTAGACTGAACGTTTACTATCTAAAGCAACTCCAGTGTGGTAACTTCTTTTGATATACAGATATACCTTGTTTATAACTTGTACATTTTGCAACTAGACCCTTCTTTCCCAGCATAAAAAAAAAAAAAAAAAAAAGTTTACTGTGAATTGTTAAACATTTTTTCCATGGGCTGTAAGAAAATATTCTTGATGTAGCCTAAATTGTAACATTTGGATAACAAAAGTGTAGCAAACAGACTTCTTGGCAACCAAATATTTAGAATGAGATTCATGCAAGAACAAAAAGACTGACCATGACTGAGTGAAAACAATTGGTCCAAGCAAAAGCTTGCCAACACTAAAGTAAAACTACCTGGGAAGCTTTCCACTCCAGAAAAGTCCTTGTGCATAGCAACATGGACATCAAACAAGATTCATCACCATACCATATGGTCACCCTGTCATGGTTGCTAAAAAATGGAGGAGGGAGAAGTATCTTGGAAGAAACAAACTTCTAAAATTTACATGTCAACCCCTTTGTCACAGCATTATTCACAGTTATCACTCCTCTTAAATAATCCAAAACCAACGCTTGTCCACTGTGAGCACAATGTATATCAGGTAAGGCACATCATCAGTGAATACGACTAACCTCAGGAGTAACATTGCCGAGCAACCTAATGCAAAACTTGCGATGAAGATACTCTCCATGATACTGAACTGAACTGACCTAGAGAATTCATCTTGCCTTCCCTTACTGAAATTCCCCCAAACAACCAATAAAGAAGCTGCTTTCACATTTGTTTGCAGTTGGTAAATATTCATTACTGAATGATTTTCCTTCCTGTCTCCTTTTTGACATTCCTAATTCTCCACATTTAGACTGTAAACACACATGCACACACACACAAACATACATACAAAGAGTTGTGAATAAAATTATAAGGTGTTGTGAAAAAGTATAAAAGGAGAAGCATCATGAAGAGGGAGAAATAAAGTAAAGCAGAAAAGAAAAGGATAGAAAAAGCTAAGCAACCAACTAGCAAGTCATAATTCTCATACAAGAAAAGATCAAGGAGCTCAGAAAACTAAAACCCGATGTGGTAACGAGGAGAACACTTGGTGCTGGGGGAAAGACAACTGACGCTGGGGAAAGTAAAGAGGGAGAGGCTGACTAAGAGTTGCATTATTCACTCAGCCAACAGAATATCTAAATTTATCTTAGGTAAATATAGAGGCAGCCAAATGGTAACTGTACCACAAGATTTACACCATACAAGGAAAGCTAAATCTATCAAATATACAGTTTCCTACTGCTATTAAATGCCTATAAAACAACTTACAGAGCTAAGAGAAACCAAATTGGTTATCTGGAGCAATAAATCAGAAAAGATTACTGAGTTTGTGCATTGCAATAATACAAAAACTAACTATGAGGTGCTTAAATACAAATACATACAATATGCTTACAAAAGTATAAACTTATCACTTATTTACTTCAACTGACAATCAAATCACCAGCAACTTTCACCATCAAAACACTGGTATTTGTGTGATAACTAAACATATTTCTGAACAATCCAAGACCATTTCCTGTTTTCACAGCAAATCAAAAGGCATTAACACTGTACTACATTACTTAACTTGTATTTAGCATAGTTAAGTTACTGTGTGAAACTTCAATTTCTAGCACCTAAACAGTTGCAGTAATATTCCTTTTGGTAACCATACTGTGCTCTGTTATTTCTATATATCAACACATTTATATGTGGAAGTCACTGCTGTTATTAAATAACTGAAAATTAAACAAAATAAGGAACATTTCAATAAACTTTACATAATTTCCTAGTAATTCCCATCATTTTGAAACAAAATCTTACCTGAAAGTTCCACAGCAAAAAGTTTTGTGCTTCAAAATGTACTTTACCGAACTGACAATGGAATGCAAATGTAGTGCTGGTAAAAGTTCTTGTATACCAGCCTTTTTTATCCTTCCATCTTCTTGCTTTAATATCTCCATATATAATAAAAATTATACAATGAATTATAAGATCCAAGACATTCTCAAATGCAGTGAGTACCAAAATTATCCAGAAAATATCGACAACATTTCCTAAAACGAATCCTGTAACAAAATAAACACATTAGCTAATTTACAAATACAGAGGTACTGGGCCACTGTAATACCACAGCACAGTAGTTTGTTCTGCAAAACACGAAAAAATCTTTAAATGTCCAACACATTTGCTAACTAAATAACTGTAAAGTTTCCACAGCAGGTATAATCATAATATATTTGTTAATGGATAGGTAAATGTATCCTTGTATATGTGCATGGCCTATGTGTGAAGGGGTATAGTGTGTGGAATGTGAAATTTTATGGTGTGGGGAATGTGGATAGTATGGTGTGCATTGTGATATGGCATGGTGTTTGGTATGAAGCAGCACAGTGCATGGTGTTCAATGGTATGATTTACAGTGTGAAGTGTACACTGTTGTGATATGGTGCATATAGTTTAAGGTGGTATGGTATGGTGTGAGGGATGTGGGGTGTGATAGTGTAATGTGATGAGTGTAGTGTAACCATGTACACAAACATACATTATTTGAGTTCATCTATAATTTTCATCATATTGCAGTCAAGGATATATCATTACATATAAGTATTAGTTGTGCATATTCATCTGCAAAGTAAAATTTGGTTTGCATGATTTTACCAGCTCTGTACTGATATGTAAAAACACAAAAATCATGTTCAAAAGGCAATTAGTCCTATCTACAGCAATTCTTTTATGTTAAATGAATTTCAGAGCATTAATAGCAATTGCATTTCTATGTGAACTACAGGTTAAGACTTTGATTCAAAATCACTGGGTTGTTTTCAAAACCTAAATTCATCTACTAAAAGTCTGGCCTTTACAAAGGCAAAACGAGTTCCATCTGCCACTTGGCTTCATTGAAATAGTACCACCTTTGTTTCCTCATTAAAACTATTGGTAACATACAGATCACAAGAAACGGTAGTTTAATGCCAAGTATGAATCCCATGTGCTTACTGCAAACAAATTTTTTTTTTCACTATTTTTGTTTGATCAGGGGAAAAAAACTTATAACAAATAACTAAGTATAAAAACAACATCAAATAAAAAAAACATTCTGGTAGAATACAACTATCGACTCATCCATTCAACATCAACTATATAAAAAACACGGATAAATTTTGAGCATAAAAATACCAAAATAATAATCTTCATAGAACACAGTACAAAGATTATATCTTTATGTATAATTTTCTAAACATTTGCCAGAGTATTTGTTATTGGTTGCTGAATCACACAACACCAAGTATAAAGTCAGTTACTTACAACTTTAAGTACCTAAGCGAACAACAATACCTCAACACCTAGGCTCTTACATTTTATGTATAAAAACCTTATAAAATATCTTATTACAAACTTCTAAAAGTAGATTCTTTTCTCAATCTATCCTATCTAGATCAATCTTAAACTCTTTCAAGACAAGGCAAGTAATCACTGGTTAATTTGCAGTTGTTTGAACACGATACAAATGAATGAGTCTTGTACAAAAATTACTGATAAAACATGACATGCTTAAGGTATACAGATATAAACAAATTTGGAAACTGCCTAGGTGAAGAACTACTGGTAAATGCTTGGGCACATAACCACTGGGTAAAAACCTGGCCATACAACCATGACCTATCTTTATGATGCTTTTCACTGGTACAATATTCAATAACATTAAATGGACAAATACAGAATATCTCTGTAAATTTGACAATTTTCCATCACTACACTGTATTCAGAATTTGGCTACATATTTGGTTTTTCAAGTGGAAATGTACTATCACTGGTTCCATTCAATCGAATAAAAAAAATAAAGACTAAGTAGAAATATAGACGTATCTACTCAATACCACTAATTGGTAACAACGTAAGTGTTTAAAGAAAATGTGCAACACTAAATCTAGTTGGTGGTAACTTTCCCTCAACCTAATTTTATATAACAAAAACACAACCTTCTTCCAGATGGTTGGAAGATTAATCACCTAAACCTCTAGGTGGTTTGTTTGGTAACAATGATCAAACTGGCATAAACAAATATAAGTTGCTCCCTTTGGACCACATGCTATCTTCATGTGTACATAAAGGTGTTATATAACATCACATTGTGGGCAAAAACAGTATTCTGCCACCACCTGCATGCCTTTTGTTTCACTAAATCACAATAACCCTCAAACATACACACTCTGCTCAAGTATCAAAAATACTTGTAAGACATATTTCATGATTGCCTTTCTCGTCTCTAGACTGAGATCATTTTCGTGGTTTACCCAAATCTTTGTTAATGATTAACAATTTCAAATTTCAAAGTGTAAACAAGAAATAATGAAACAAAAATAAATACCATAAATAGGTTAGTATAAAAGCTCTTTCTAAGGCTTGCAGATACAACTGCCTGCTTCAAAAGGCTGTGTGAAAAGATTCTGCAAAAAGCAGAAATGGTAATACCTCCATTTCAATGCTTTCTTTCTAGAGTGGTTTGTTTTCTTAAATACAAGTACATCAATAAAAAAATATTTACATCAACCATCTGTCTTCATATTTCATTAAAGCAAAGTATTCCTCCAAGCTTGAGGACAATCAAGCATATTTGTGCAACAAAACATTCCATTTTCATCATACTCACACATACCTTAAGACACTTGGAAAAACTTATCACCCCACATGATAAGGAGCACAAGTCCTGCTAAGAAAGCTTACACACTGGGAAAATGACAAGAGCACCAGAGTTAGTCACAAAAAGTTGTCATAACTACTATCCAACGCTAGCAGATGACTTCAAACTGCCACAACAGACGAGAGTGGGAGTACATGAAGTTTCAAAAGCTACCAACACTGCAAAAGGCAATACTTGGTTCAACGGTTAAAGGAGTATCTGACGCTGCCAATGTGGCAGATCAGAGGGCACACTTGGTTTGGGTAACTTGAGCAAGAGATCTAATCTTGTGTCAAGACATAGCCTAAATGCGACTCGAGCATTACAGCAAAAGGAATCTGGAACACCAAGATAATTAGGTAGAGAGACATGCCATCACCCATTGCTTCTGACTGAGTTTCAGATGATAAAAACATAAGAAGCCTTTGAAGTCAAATAATAGTTCATTTAATCACTTCTAGAAGTGAAATTTGTTAATAATAATAATAATAATAATAATAATAATAATAATGATAATAATAATAATAATCACAATAATAGTAATAATAATAACTCATTATAATGATAAAGATAAATGTACAAATGAAAAAAAATGGCATTGTAATAACTTTTCTAAAAGAACCAAATATCAATCCATACCAATGCCAGATCATTAGGGAGGCATTATACATCTCTACTATTCAGTTCCAATATTTTCTGAAATGCATTCCTACACCAGACAATCCCAGTTTGGTACACAACTACCATATTCCTTATCTTTGGCATGGTTTATCATTTTGCCACATATATAGCAGTTGTAATGGTGACACAACTACCTGCCTATCTCCAGGTTTTCCTTGCTCTACATCGCAGCTTGTTCTTTGGCCTTGAAGTTCACTTGTCAAGCTTATCGATGACCATTCTTCTTGTGTTGGTACATGTCATATTTTGTACGAAACAATGCCCCACATGTGCATGAGAAAGGTTCTCTGCCTGGAAAAGTTAAGAAAAGCTTTTTTTAATAATAATCATTCAATCATATATATCTTCAGCAACTACATGATGACCTACTGGATTTTATTAGATTAGGTTAGTCCTCTTCGAGTACAGCTTGATCTAAGATCTGGCAAGATTAAGTACTGGCATGATGAGAATGGCTTAGTTAAGTACAGAAAAATAAGTTAACAAAACCAGTGATTACCTGATAAAACAAGGTAAGCTAAGAGAATAACAAATTTAATTGATATCTAAAATCTTTGGAAGACAAGCAAAGGAAAAAGAAAAGAGACAGAAGAAGGTTCTTTATTTTCTCTGTTTATCATTGTGATAAATGGATATCTACTGTTTGATGCAATTATCATAATCATCAGGCAAAATACAAGGATCAGATAAAGCACATAACCTGACTTTGTATGGTTGCAAATTGCATCCAAGAACAAAGAATACAAAAAATCCCACATGACAAAAAGCATCAAACCCCTGTCCCTTACTCAGTCACAAAAAAAGAACCTTTCAAATTTTCCATTCCACCTCTTGGTGTAGACACTGTCATTCTTTATATATGACATCTGGGTAAGTGCTTATGTTTCACAATGGGTTTCTTCCCTCCTCCATTTTTTTTTTTTTCCGTGCTGGGTGATTTTCGGAGTCCTATTTTTAGACACCTCTTCGGTGTTCCCAAAGTGTGAAACTTTTTTTCTACCCTTTATATCACATGCACCTCCTTCCCTCTTCCTCAACTTGGGGAGGCAAAAATGATGATGTATGTATCCCACATCCTTTGTGTTTTGCCTGTTCTGTATCTCCCTTTGCTATGTGTTTTCTCTACAGCCTCTGTGCAAGAACTATAGGTTCTCTGTCAGCTGTTGCTGTGGAATAGGAAGATGGGACATAGCCAGGGGGACAGGTGAATGAATAATCACTTCTTCAAGGAAGAGAAGAGAATGGGATAAGGTAATTTAACCATTCTCCGGTTTTCCTTTCCCTTCTCTTCCTCCACTGATATTTTTTCTCCTTTCTTCATTTGTGATTTGTATTGCTGGAGTTGCTGGTGCAGAAGGGTTGTAAAAAGGCAATGATACAACCCAGCACATCAGAGCAGCAAACTAACTCATTATTCAATTTTTGCCTCCCCAGGCTCATACAGATTTCTCCTCATGGGTTCAATGTTCCTTCCAGACCCTACATCAATGAAAAATCATAAATTAGACAGCATGCATGGTTCCCTAAGCAGAGGAGTCTTCTGTTACACTTCCCATACTTCATTCTTCCTTAGAGTCTCATGTTAGGTGCACGGAGTGGCTGGTGAGTACAACTCTGCACAACTGACAATGATCTTATCTTGCAAAAGCAGAGGTAATGGGGAGGGGGAGTGGGAGTTGCCAGGGTTGATTTTTCTTTTGTTTGTTGTCTTCCCTGATTTTAGGATGAACCACTCAAATACTATGATTGCATGAAGTCAACTCGGTTGAAATTTCCTATCCAGCTCTCATTTGTGTGTGTGAGGTAGGTGGTGCATGCATAGGAATACATGTTTTTCAAATTTGAGACAAATCATAAATTTACATAAAGCTAATTAAATAGCATATGACTAATTAACCTGTTGGATCCAGTTGTGTCACTGAAAATATGGGCAGTGGGTTACGTAATTAGCCAACATCCTGGCCGTGCAGTGTGTAGGCTGGACAAAGTTATTTTATGTAAATTTTTTTTAGCCTTTTTGCCATTTTCCAATGTCCATATTTGTCTTTTGATTTGCTTTATCCAGATGGTAGTAGCTTACTTTCCTTGCACAGACTCCATATCATTTCTCTATGTAGTAAATAATTCAGTGCAAGTATGGAAAATTTGCTCTTATGTGGCCTATATCTCAGTTTTTTGTAATACAACCTGCACCACTGGTCAAAGCGGTCAGGAATACGGTGCAAAGCATGGAAATGGCATCCTCCCTCAAGCCAGTGTGCTTCCAGCCACAGCTTACGCATGTTACATTCCACATTTGTATAATAATGCTAAAGCCCCCTTCTAAGTGCCAAATGAGTCAAATCACACTCCAAGAGGTTTGTGCACTCGTGGCAAGTCTTTTCCATCAATCTGGCCTTCTCTTGTGACAAGTTGGCATCACCCAGCCCACGGCCATTTTGCCATGTTAACATCACCCGGTCCTTGACGCAGATTTTTCCATGACGGGACCGTAACATTATCCAGAACGTAGGGGTTAAACCAAAGCTGGTCCAGTTAAGTAAGGTAAAGAGATATTAAGACTAAATAACCAAGGTCTAAGTAATTGGCAGTAGCCTGCATTAACCTGTTCTAGCAAATTAGAGAAAATCTTTTTTTTTTTTTTTTAAAGGGCATATAATTCTCAGTTAATAGTAAGAAAAATAACTGCATATGAAATTCATTCTACCTTCAGCATGCATGATGGCCATGTGTGTCCGCAAGGTGGCAGCATCTCGGTACATCCTTTTGCACGTCGGGCATGGTCTTGGCTCATGAAAGGCAAGCTTCCGTTGGTATTGTTCTGTTCAAAATCAAGAGATTAATAACTGTTAGTGGTTTCTCATAAACAAGCGACAGACTACTTTTACTTTCTTTTTGAACCTGGTACCTCCACAAATGTCCAACAGAGAATGAAAGAATGAAGGCTGAATGAAATTATATCTCTCCCCAACTTTAGATCCTGGCAAATGACAAAAGTTAGGTAGTCTCCTAGGATGGAGAGGGATTTTGCTAAAACTAAGATAATAACTATAACATATGACCAACAACTTCAGGATATTTAAACCCTTTTTTACGACTTGTGCTTCCTACATCAGCCTTTGTTATCCTCCACCTTTCAAAAACACAAGTTGGCCAGACAAATTATTTAAGGCCCTTTTTGTAGCATTTCCAAAATCCTTAACACTTTGATAAAAGATTGTCCTTTATGCACACAATATTGGAACTTGCTGAAAGATCTTTTCAGTTTGCATCAATTTGTACTCATCTACCTTGATACAATTTGATGCATTCAGGCCAGCCAATGGGAGTGTGATATTTTTTCAGATATGTTTCAGACAGGGATTTATATTTTCATTAATCACAAATTGCATCATAAGTTTCTGGGAAAAAAAAAAAAAAAAAAAATCTAAAGGTGCATAAAATCTTTTTGTACCTTTTTCGCAGTCCATCAAATCAATGTTCACACTATATGGGTATAATTTCAAGTCAATCATGATGTTGGATGGATGTCTTCCAAATCATTTACTATCTCTATGCTATAACATTAAAGGCTTAAAAATATCAAAAAGAAAAGGCTGAGTATGCTGATTTGTTGATGTAATCAAATCAATAAGTCAAGTAAATATCCGTGATCATTGGAATTATCATTTCTGATTCAGACAGAGCTGGATATATAAATGCAAAACCTTATGCAACCCACTTTTTCCATGAAGAATATACACAAAAACTTTTGATTGATATACATTTAAAGTTCCAAAGCCTTGCAAAGTGAAGATGTGCATAAATATAAGTGCAGAGAACTCTGTACTTTTTCCATTCTGTTTGAAGCTTCCACAATGTTTTGCTTATTTAAAATCTTACGCTAATACTTTAATGATTTTCTATAAATTATTTTATGTAAAATTATGAAAAATAACCTCCATTTTTCCATATTTTGTACGTCATTACAAACTTTGAAGTTATCGTGTTTTGTTGTAACCATGATACAACTTGTAATAATGTATTGAAGTGTCAGGAGTTTTGAGATGCTACAAAAAAGGCTTTTAACTGATCATATATAACATATAAAAGGATATTCCAAAAGAAATAAGAGGAAGGATATATCAATCTACTTGTTTGTATTTACAAATGTGTGTGTATGTGTATGCATGTGTATGCATGTGTGTGCATGTGTGTGTGTGCGTGTGCATGTGTGTGTGGTGCGTGTGTATGTGTATACATGTGTAACATCACCATTATTTACACTGTACAATAGATCACTGGAATCATCATCACTGCTACACTTGCCTTTATCATCCTAATATGATTCTTCCTTTGATCTGTAATCACTGTTACCTGCCTCCATTTATCCTCCTCTTACATCATGTTACCTCCATAATCAGCCTGCCACATTCTGTGCTATAAAATGGTGTTCACTCTAGTGGGGGCTTAGGCTGCATTTCTCCCATTCATTGCAAGGTCAAGCATTCAACTAACAAATTCCCACATGGAATAACTTATACTCAGAGACACCATGTGGCTGCAATAACAGAACCCTACCAGGCCTATCATGTAAATAGAAACAAATAAGTACATGTGTACTTCCATTTACCTCTTGGTACATCACCGACTTCAACATCGCAAGTACACACATAAAGATGATGAGCTTTCTCAGTCACAATCAGAATACCAGACGTCTTACCTAGTGTAGCTTGGACCTCTTGCACAGAGACCAAGGGTGGTTGAATGTAGGGCTGGCTTGGAGAGGTGTCCGTCTGACTGTTTGTGCTGAGTGTTGCAGTAGGAGTTGTGACAGACGTTGTGCTTGAGCTGGGTGATGTGCAAGAGGGGGAAGCTCCAGTGGATGGCTGTGCGGGGAGGAGGACCTTCTGCACTATTTTGTCACTTAGTGCTGAAAAATTATATCTTGTTAGTTTCTTTCATGAGAGGCACTAACAGTATACCAAACTGCAATTGTATAACACCAATAAGTTTGCAACACCAACACATGAAGGATTCTCTTGAGATTTTTGTTGAAGTTCTTATTTTGAAAATGATAATGGCCATACTATTTCAGATTTTGGTACTGGCCAACCGGTGTACAATAAATAAATAAATAATAACAAAAAAAATATATATAAATAAGTAAATAAAGGCCTTCACTTCTAAGGTGCATGCCAATTCTGGATCTAATGGTTATCATGTAATTAGATATGAGAACAAGATAACTTACACATGTCCTGTATATGGCCCTAAACACAACTGTAAAAGTAACTTGGCCAGAACTGTATGCATAAACATTGTATAAAAAAGGAGATACAAGTAAAGTTTTCAGAAAATGAATGGAAAACATCTCTTTCGGTTACCACTTCCTAAGAAGGATTAGAATCTCTATATATTTGTAACCAAAGAAAAAAATCTGGTAAAGCAACTACACTGAAAACACATTAATAGTTGGGTTGCTATCATCACCATAGAAACAAGCATATATATAAGCTGTCAATATTTCTTAAAAATAACACTAATCACCATTCTTGGAATCACAAGTTAAGGCACCATATTTACCAAAGGGGGAGATGAGGATCGTGTCTGTCTTCATGTTTGTAACAGACGGCAAGATTCCCCTGGTTAACAATGCAGTATAATTAACACCACCACTTAAAGGAGGCGTTACTGGTGCCGCTGCACTCTCTGCTATGCTATCTGTGACTGAGCCGCCAGATGACTTTTCAGGATCGGACAAATTCTTTACGTAATCTGAATCACCATTTTCAGGTCTGCTTCCCTCGAAGTCATCCTGCGAAATATGATGGTGATTTTAGGTAATATTATCTCTTGCACAATCAAAAAGGGCAAATTATTTTGTACTGTACAATGAAATTACACAATAATGTAAAATATTTCCAGATCTTTGATAAGACAAATTTTATTTAAATTAGTGAAAAAAAACTAAATAAAATATTTGATTTTTCTTACCTCCAAGTATTCCTCCATTTCTTCTTTGATATGGTTGTTCCCATTAACCAGCTTCCCTTTTGTTTTGTCTTTGCTGACTGTCTTTTTCTCCTTAGAGACTTTAGTACTTTCCTTGTCCTCTTCTTTCTCTTCTCTAAAAATGGAGTAAACCTTTAGTCCATGAAAAGAAAAATGGATAGAACTTCTCGCAACCTACTTTGAAAACCTCTGTTTTCTGTGACTTCCTTTCCTGTGTATTCATCAAGATCATAAAAAAACCACTCACCTATTTCATTCTTTCTAATTCAATTGATTTTTCATTGACTTCTTTTAAACATGACCAAATCACCTCCTCTTCCCATCTACCTATCATTTGTCAGTTTCTCTCTCTATCTCTGATTCCCTTTCCGAGTTTCTTTCTCTCTCTACATTAACGTCTCAACCTACCTGACATCAGTGGCAGGGTTGCTGGGGACAGGTGTGGCTGCTTGGCCTGCTTGCGTGGTGGGAGTCAAGCCATTGGTCACTACCGGGGGGGGACTTGAGTTGTCTTTTTTAGAAGAAACTGAATTTCTTCTACTCGTCTGTGATTCGTCCAAGGGCTCCTTGTTAGTGCAACTTGTCTCCTGAGTACTGCTGGAGTCTCTGCGTTGCCTCTTAGAGGCAGGCGGTGCATCGCTTTCGTATGAGGAATCTTTTTCACTCTCTGCCTCCTCCTTCTTTGATACATGGGTGCTTTCTGGTAACTTTGTTGCTTTCTCCTCTTCCTCTTCTTCTTCCTCATCATCTTCATAGTCTTCATCTGTGTCTTCTTCACCAGTTGCCTATCAAGCATTTGATTATCTCAGTGAAAACCAAAAAATATCTATTGTTCCTGAACTTTTAAATTAGAATATATAGTTTTCCATAAGGTAATCCTTTTAAATTTTGATTGTGAAATAATATAATAATAATAACTATATTCAAATACCAGATACAAGTTGCTATACACACAAATGATTTTGTCTTTATAGATTGTAAATTATATCAGGATATGCAGTAAAAAATCAGAAGCATCTTCCCATTCAAGGAAAAACTGTAGTGCACAGTGAGTGGATCTAATCACTGCCTACGGCAATGAAAAAGAATCTTATAGATCATACCTGTGTACTTGCTAATGCCATGGTAACATGAGTTAATCCAGTCACACTTAAGTTGGACGCAGCACTCAAAAGGTTTGGTAACTCTTCTTCCTCCACGACAACTTCTCCACAATACATGAAATGTAATAAGGCCACAACCTCTCTCCATCCTAAACCATCCAAAATAATTATGGGGTGGTCACATGGATGGTCCTGTTGACAAGAAGAAAAGTTTTATGTAACTTAGTCAGGCCTGTAGAGAGAATGACAAAGGAAAAGTATCAATTACATGACAGTTCTGTAA